>CAOKZL010003115.1:0-127863 GCA_948472985.1 Iguana delicatissima
GGCTCTCCAGGGGATCCGGGTCTCTATTTCTTGGGTCTTCCGCACCTCTGCCCTTTCTAAGCCTCCCTCTCCCGAAGGGGCGATTCTCTTAGTCATTGATCTTGTCTCTGCAGGTTAGACCAGGGCCCTGTGGTCGCTCCAGTCCGGGTTGTGGAGAAGGGTGGCCAGAGCGTCTTCTGGCAGTGGCTCCCCGGGGGCATCAAGAGAGAACGAGGGGAGAAGCTCAGGGCAGATGGGCAAAATTAGGGCCCTGCGGGTATTAAGCTGGCTCTCCAAGGCCTTGATCTGCTTATGGCAAGCCACGTGGCTGACAGCCTCCTGCTGTTCCTTGACTTGCCCTACCATGAACTTAGCCGCAGACCTGGCGTGGACTAGCTCAGCTTCTAAAGCGTGAGCTCTGTCCTCCCAAGTCTGGGTTTGAAAGGTGGCTACACTGAGTTTTTGGGAGGTGGTCTGAGCGACAGATGCGAACGATACCTTGTCCGCGTGCAGAACCTCCATCTCTGCATGAAGCCAGGCAATTTCTTTCTCTGATTCCCCTAACTTAGCTCTGGTCTCTACCAGGGTATGTAAGGCATCTCTGCCTGTAAGCCAAAGTCCCCAAGTGGTCAACAGATCCTTGGATGGCCTGAACGGGTTCTTTGACCTACATGCCTGAGCGTACGCCTCTCTTAGCGTAGCAAAGGGATCTGCCATCTGGAAGCTCGTCTCCTTCCAGGGGCATTTTCCCTTGCGTAAGACCCATTGTTCCAATTTGCCTTTGACCTCCTTTTCTAACATGAGGTCCTTGACCTCCACTTTGCTGCTCTCAGCCATTTAACTTGCGAATGGGACCAGGACGTGGAGGGACAGGAAGGATCACCGAGATCTCTTGGGGGAAGTGTCAGGGAGACGAACTCAATGGAACTTAGCTAGGGAAGAGGGTCGGGAACCTAACTCCAGCCTACCCAGAAAATGTCACTTTTGCCTGTCTAAGCCTGGCCTTCTACCTCGCCAGCTTAGGGGCAAAAGGACGAGGACACGGTTCAGGGACAGGGAGAGTCACCTAGACTCTGGGGGAAAACCTTTATGGGGATTCCGCCTGCCAATGAAGGGGAAACAAACCCAGTGGAACTTACAGTGCTGCCTGGCCAAGCAGCGGGGGCAAAGGGAAAGGAACCAAACTGAACCGTCCCTAACAGTTTTTTGGGTGAGGAGCGCCTTCATCTACCTCGGGCCAAACCTTCTAAAACCCTATTGTAGGTCGGGACTCACCACCTGCACCTATTTCACTTAGTCGGGATGCACCCGAGTTCAAATTCTGCCGGGACGCACCCGCGCTTTCTATTCTACAAAACGGGACGCACCCGCGGTTTCAACTCACTAAATGGGACGCACCTGCGTCTTAACTCTCGGGGGGGGGGGAGTCTTACCTAAGTGTTTTTCTACCTTGCCTTGTGTAAGTGTGGAGAGAGAGTATGGACTGTACCTAATGCCCTAGCGCTTTGGATCCCAGCCCACGATAGTACCCAAGTTAGGGATGTGATTCCCAGGACAGTTTGTGCATAACCCTTGCTATCGGACTGTGATTCACTGCCCAAGGGCCAGCAGTGACCAAGCCGGGGCAGCTGCCACACACAAACCAAGTGAGAAAGGGGTGTAGATTTCCCACCCGGATAGAATAGCTCCTGGAGCTCAAACACACAGATTCAACTCACACGTGTTCCTATCACCTCAAGACTTGACAACGGCCATTCCCTAAGTCTGGACCAGCCTGATTTGAGCAGGTTCATGACTCCCACCCAAATTAGGGATATAGGGGTTGCCCGCGTTACTCCACCACTCTGTTACCCTGATTTCTGGGGTCCCGGAAGGGACACCTCAATGCGCTCACAATGGGGAATGGGAATTAGCAGAGCACAAGCTAGCAATACAAGAGACAGGGCAACCTAGCAAGATCTTGAACCCAATGTCTACGGGGTCAGGCTGACTCAATGAGCAAGCAGAAGTAAATAACAATTGTTTTCTTTACTGATGAACAACACAATCAAACATGTGTATGCAAACGCACTTGCACAGACCTATTGAAAGAAAAGTAGGAGTTGGATAGAGGGTTCTTGAGAGGGGTTTCAGCATGGGAAATACTACACCTGTCCTGAAGCCCAGAAAGTCCAAAGAAAAGTCCGTAGAAGTGGAGATTCTCAGCACGTGGAACTGAGGGGAAGGCTCGTTGAAGGGAGCGACAGCAAGGCGGGATGGAAGTGCTCAAAATCAGGGGATCTCATAGGGGAAAATGTGCCTGTAGGCTAGTCCGTTCCCAGGGAAAACAATGGGTTTTGGGCTGGAGACAAAGCCTCCGAAAGGTCAGTATTTTGCATGATTAAGTTATGACAGCGTTGTCAATAGAGTGGCTGGTATGCAAACGCGGAGTGCTTGAGGGTTGAGTATTTGGCTCGTCAAGCCGCCTGCTCGAGGCAGGGGATCTATTGTAAACAGTGTGCATACATAATATGATCTTAAGAAGGTATTTGCCTTGAGGTCTCCTGAAGCTGCAGTCCAGCAAATACTGGCCTGTCTGGCGTTGTTTTGAATAGTTCAGCTATTTTCGGCTGTGCCTGTGTGCGTGCTTGTCTGGGGGCCTCACTAGCACATGGAAAGGAAGGGGTAAAGAAGGTCAAATTATTGATATCAAATGATATCGAATATACCACAGGCCTGGGCTAGAAACTACAGTAACACAATATATACATTTAGGGTTTATTCTATTTTTCTACTATGTTCAGTAAACATATTCTTGTTTTAAACCTGTCTCTGGCTCTCTATCAAGCCTGAATTGGAGCCAGGCCATGCATACCAAAACCAAAGAATCTACATAACAACACAGCCACCAAGTTCACACTTATGGGGTCATCCAGAGCCCAAGTAACCCAATCCAGCAAGGGAATAATTGGGAAAACAAGAGCGGGCTGAGTGGCAGGATTCCTAGGGATTGAAGTTTTAGGACCAGCCTAAAGCGTGAAGGGATCTGTCACTGTGGAAAAGTGGTACTTCTGTGATCAGACTTCAAAAGATGATCATTCATACTCATATATAATACTGCATGAAAATTGTTGTTGTGTGCCTTCAAATAATTTCCATCTTATAGTGACCCGAAGGTGAACCTATCATGGGGTTTTCTGGGGCTGAGAGTGTGTGATTTGTCTAAGGTCACCCAGTGGGTTTCCATGGGCGAGCGGAGAATTGAACTCTGGTTTTCGAGATTATAGTTATAGTCCAATGCTCAAATCATTACACTGTCTACCTGAAAATAGTAGCTGAAAAAAACAAAACCAGAACTGTCACGTCATGGAATTAGACTATTCTGATCTCTTCGTGATCTGATGCATAATCCTATTCTCTCCCCAGTTTACCAAACATGGATTGATTAACTGGCTGCATTAATGCCCCAAATTGTAATTTATATACTGTTTGGAACACAAAACCATCTCCACCTGCAGGTTTAGACTCTAAAAGACCCAAACCCCTCAACATTTCACAGATGAAAATCAGGACATATGTGTGAATTTATAAAGCGTATGGCTGAGCAACATGAAGGTGTAATCCAAAGGGTGTGTCAAGTTCAAACCCCTGAATTTATGTACTGAATTAGGGAGAATGAAAAAAAACCCCCCACCCAAATTGAATAAATATAAATCTCTCTGTGTAGCATGATTAGAAATACTGCGCTATATCTTAATATGAGATCAATTGGACTTTGCTCAGAATGACAGCCCTCTTTCAGAGTCATGATCATTGCTTGAGCTCTGTGTTCACACCCATCCCATCTGTTCAATGCACATTATATATCTGATTCAAAATTCAGCTTTCCCATAAAGCTCCTGCAGCCACCTTGAAATAATCAGAGCTTCTCAGTGTAACTTCCTTCATAGGACTGCTGTTAGGATAAAAATTGCCATGGGGATAGGGAAAAATCATGTATGACACCTTCAGTTCCAGAGGCATAGGGAACAGAGTTGGTTAAAATATATATAGTTGGAGGGAAAATATTATTGTTATTAAGAATTTGAGGCATCCCAATAGCCTTTTAGGATGTTAAACTTAAATTGCCATTTTGTAAGTATTTACCTGATAGCAAGTCCCACTAAATGTGTTAGTGCTTACTTCTGTTCAGATGTATGTATACTTGCATTATTAATGTAACCAGAATTGTGTTCTGTAGATACTAATATCCTTTCTTTCTCTCTCACACACAGACGTACAAATACATTTTCTCCCCACCCAGGTGAAAATATATGATTTCTTCTATCTTACACATGGATGGGCACAAGAACACGTGTACCCTGCCTGTTTCTTCTTCTTGTCTCTTTCGGTCATTCATTCACACACAAATACACAAACATACTATCTCCCATCTCTCTCACACACAAGATGCACAAAGACATGCACACATTCCTCCTTATACAGAACAGAACTCCCGCACTCTTTCTCTCTCTTACTAAAAAATACAAATGTGCATACTCCCCTACAGCTCTCATACATGCAAGGTTACACAAACACCCTCACCTCCAATAATCTCAACAAACAGACAGGTTAGGGCCACTCCTTATCACCTGCCAGCTATTCTCTTCCTACCTCTCCTTTTGTCTTTGCTCAATCAGCTTCTGTTGATAACACAACAAGAGATAGACTGCCCACTCCCTGGGAGATTTCTATAATTTATGAGACACTTGAGAGGTATGAAAGACTTCACGGACAACAGGGAAAAGTGGAATGGAGAAAGAAGAGAAGGAAAACAAAAACAGTCACCAGTATATAAATTAAATAGCAGTTCTTACAATGACCACCTGGATACGCTCAATTCTTTCAGTCTCACAGTTCAAAGCCTGTTTCTTTTATGAAGTTTAGAGCTCTTAATCCCAAAATTCTCACCCCCTAATTCAACTTAATTTAAGCATGAACCACTTCTCAGTAAAAGAGTGCTGCTCTTCCCAAATATGATTTGCTATCCCAGAATTGAGTTAAAGCTTTTGAGAGCGGAGAAATACTGTTAGTTTCAGAAGGTAGACTGTGTATTTCTTAAGAAGCCTTCTGTTCTGTTTTTGTTTTAATTGTTTACATTACTTTGGAAAGAACTGCATAGGCAATATAAGACAGAAGACTGAGTGTGTTGCTTATCTTAGCCTATCGTCTCTTGCCACTGATTGTGTACTGCATGCAGGTTTGCCTGCGATATGATCTGTACATTCCTGCCCAACAGGTGTTCTCAGGTTTCTTGCCTCTCCTAGTTGACCCAATGCTATCCCGCCTCTACCTTGGGCTAGTAATTTTGCATCTCAGTAAAGTACATCAAAACCTCCTCGTTCTGTTATCTTTTGAAGTGTTGCAACAGTAATTGCTCACTTGGTATGAGCTGTGAAAGTCATTTCCAGTACAAGTATGAAAAACTGTTCCTGACAGTGAGTTGTAGTTGGCCTGAACTCAGCTTGACTTGAGTTGTGGTTTCCAAATAAGCTATTTTGCGGTGCACTGGAAGGAATTAGCAGTATGGTTTGGTTCATGAAGGGAAGTTATATGCACATAGTTCACACCAGTCACAGCAGTACACAGTGTTCTGTTGTTTTCCTCTTTATTTTCTCTGTTCCTTTACCATTTTATGCCGTGCCTTTTTAGACTGTCAGTCTATGAGCAGGTACTCTCTTGCTTTTGTTAACAGTATGTAATCTATTCTGGGAGTCCTTCCATCTAAAGAACAGGATTTTCTTAACAAGCTAAGTATTCTCATATACATAAGGATCTGCTCTGCAAATGGATGACATGTTTGTACTCTTACAGGTGAAAAGCAAACAATAATTCAGACAGTTAGGGTGGCAGCACCAATTTTGGCATCCACTCTATAGGGGAGAGTAACACAGTAAGTAATAAGTCCTTGAAAGGGAGATTTGCTGTGGGGCTACAGAGGTCATTAAGCGATTGTAGGTTTCTCCCTACAGATGATTACCAGAGCTGCTTCATTGTGTTTGCTTCTCTTTGTGAAAGCAACAAAGCATGAGGGAGAGAACTTCCTTGCCTCTCATTTGAGAAGGTGAATGGGAGCCTGACTACGTTACTGCAGAGAGTATTGTACTGGCACAATGCAGAAAGTAATGTACCAATACATTCTGTACTATAGTGGTGTACCTCAGTAAATGATATGGCTGTGTTCCTGGACATTTCTTCTTTAATTATTTTTTGACCATGTTACCCTGCTTGCTGGGGGTCCCTTAGGGGGATTCCCAACACCTGTCAAAATTATCACTTGTGCGGAAAATTAGCTATGAACACTGCTGTACCAATGCAAAAAGGATAGGGTAATTAAAGATCTTGAGCCCAGCTTTACGGAGTTGGATCACAGAGAATCAGGCTAACTGTTCAAATTTAAGTGTTTTATTGAGATAGATGTTAAAATCCATAGAATCACTCAGCTGCACTCACTCCCACAAGCATACAAGACTATAGAAATTCAGAAAGAGGTGAAAATTAAGAGAGAGAGAGAGACATAAGAGTTTTGGGGTAATACTGTACCAATCCAGAAATCTTCGGCTGGGAAAAGACAAGCAGAGAGCCCAACTCAGCCTAAGGGCTGAGGGGAGCTTCCCACTGGCAAAGGAACTGCTTCCAGGTCTGGGAGAACTCCAAAATGGAGGAGAAAAAGGGTTCTAGTTATAGAGCTGAACGTGTCCTGAGGACCAGATGGCTGCATTTTTATGAAGATAGATCTCAGCTTTGTAATTCAAAGAAAATACAGCCAGGCATCCTTGTAGTTCCCTGCAAAATGACTTTCTCATCCAGGGATGCATACCTCCAAAGTCTAACATTCCTGGTTGTTTGAAATGTTAATTTGATCCCAGAGACCTCTTGTCTCCTGTTGGCGCTATAATTGCTGAAAATCCATTCAAATGGTCTGTGAGAATCTTTTCTGATATTCACCTAGGATGTGTGACAGAAAACAGTGCTACCCTTTGATATGTATCCACAGTTCTGCTTGCCTACGTGTCCTTCCAGTAGATCTCTATGGCTCACTATGTTTGATATAAAATAATTACGCTCCTCAGGACAGAGTATAGATGTCAGAAACCGAATTCACACACACAAATGTAACAGTGCAAATACACTATTTATTAGGAGTGTGATACATAGTACAGGATTTCAATGAGCGAACTGGAGGCAATTAGCAAAATCCAAAATGTTAAAAGCAAAGAGTTTCTCATCCCGTCCACAAGAGAGCTTGGAGTTCTGGTTTCAGCCTTGCAGTGCTTATCACTACATTCCTAGTTTTGTTTATCTAACGGTCTCTGGTTCTCATACCTTGTTACCAGCAAGCTGCTAATTAACTCCTACTACATGTCCCATAACTGAAATATGGAGGGCTACCCGACATCCTGCCTGTCCCCCCCCCAAAAAAATGAACAGATGGCATAGCAGTGATCAATAGGGAAAAGGGAAAGGTAGCGGGGAGTGGAAAAGAAAGGGGGAAAGGGGAAGACAACAATAAAAATGCAAAATGCAAAATGCAACATTTAAACATGGATTGGTGAAACCTGGGAAGCAGGAACAGCAGGTTGAGTAGGTGGGGTATTCTCTGAAGAAGAATTTGAAGGAGCTGGTTTCAGTAAGATTAGTGGACTCGTCGGGGTCCCAATCATCGCTGTCTGAGTTGGATGTGGTCAGTGGGCTGTCCTAACCATTGCAAGTTCCAGCAGCACTTTCACCAGCTGGACGTTTGGTTGTCGGCTTCGAGGTGTCAGCTTTATGGGATACAGATCGGGTGGTGGGGGTGCCCGACTTTTCTTCAGTGGGTTTCTTTGATCCCTGGCATTCACTGGCGATGGTGCCTTTTCCCCCACATTGGAAACAGGTGCCTTCTTTGAGTTGTTTTTTCTTTTCCTCACTGCTCAGGAAAGTGGTTTTTCACGATCCCAAGGTTCGGTGACCGATTTCTTGTGCTTGCCTTTGCTGGGCAAGCTGGACACTCTCCATGATGCTTTCCACTTCTCTGGCTAGTTTCATCCATCCCAGCAGGCTGGCAGGATCCCCTTGGGTCAGGCACTGATCCAAGATGGTGGGATTTAATCCATCTTGGAAAAATTGCTTGAGAATGTCATCTTTCCATTCCGGAACCTTAGTGGCTAACTTCCTGAATTCTCGTGTGTATTCGCCAGCGATTCCTTTTCCTTGGTGCAGTTTCTTCAGTTGGTATCTGGCTTGTTCTTGAAAGAACAGATCTTCAAATCTTTCTCTAAGTGGATGCATGAACAGCTGCACGTCGGCTGTTTCCTCAGCTCATGAGTTGAACAGGCTGGCGACCCACTCCACTGCTTCTCCTTTGAGGTGCTGGCTCAGGTATCTAATTCTGGGGGCATCATCAGGGAAACTGTTCCCATAGTCAATCATGTAATTAGAGGCCATGTTGAGAAAGTATGTCAGGGTGGCTGCATCGCCATCATATGTGGTCTTCAACTCTCGGAAAGGTCGGGGCCCCACTTAACTCCTACTACATGTCCCATAACTGAAATATGGAGGGCTACCTGACAATGGCTTTGAGTGACTATGAAAGTGGCATGTCAACAGGCTTTGCTCATTTGCTGCCTGCTCTCTGTCTCTTGCAGTGGGATTTTAACCCATTTAGCCCACCACTTAGAATTCCAAATGCTGTTAAAAGGAACTCCCAGCACCCATAGCCAGCATAGTCCATGTGATAAGTTCTGGGAGCTGCAGTTCAACAATATCTGGAAGGCTGCAGCATTCCTATCCATGGTTTATTACTTTATCCACTGAATGACTTTGCCTGCCCCTTTCCCAGAGCAGATCTGCACCACTAGGCTACCAGTGTGTAGCAACAAAAACAACAGATGGTCTTGTGGCATCTGACATAAGCTATTGTGGACTCCAGCACATTTCTACCAGATGAAGTGTGCAAGAGTCTGCAAAATCTTATTCCAAACCAAATCTTTTTATCTTTAAAGTGCCACAAGCCCCCGTGCTGTTTTCATGGCAGCAGACCAGCATGGCTAAACTCTCACCCAAAAGTATTGCAACAAAAGATTGTATATTTACCCTACACAGAGTAGTTTGATACCACTTTAGTTGTCATGGCTCCATTCCAGGGAATTCTAGGAACTATAGGTTACAGTATTCTGCCACAGTGATGAAGTTCAGGAGGTTATGCTAGAGTAGTGATTCCCAAACTCTAGTCTTCCAGAAGTTTTGGACTTCAACTCACAGAAGTCTCAGCTGCCTTGGCCAGCTGAAGTCCAAAGCTGAAGTCCAAAACCCTGGAAAACCAGAGTTGGGATACACTGCATTACAGATTTCTAAAATACTCCCAGGGTTCTGTGTGATGGAGCCGTGACTTGACAATTAAAGTAGTATCAGCCTGCTATAACTTTCTAGTATGGATACACTAAGAATGTTCTAGGCCATGACTGTGCAACTTCATTCCACCCTCAAAGGCCTTTTAGCAATAGCATAACAATAGCATGTGTATTTCTATACCACTTATCAGTTAAGTGCTCTTTAAGCCGTTTACAATGTGTTAGCTAATTGCCCCCAACAAGCTGGGTACTCATTTTACTGACCTGTAGAAGGATGGAAGGCTGAGTCAACTTGGAGTCCGGCAGGTTCAAACTCACAACCCTGTGACTGCAGTATCAACTGTGCCACTGTGCCACCAGGGCTCCCTTTTACGCAGCCAGCTGCAGGCACCAACAAAGCTAAAGCTACCCTAACCATTTAGCTCCTTCAGTTTTACTGAGAAGATGGCCCACAAGGAGGATCATCTCAATGCACCATCCTTTCCTTTAGGGTCAACTCACCAACTTGTGCTCTGTGAGCTGCATTCTCCCTTCAGAGTTGTGCTTACAGGGACACAGTGGTGTAGGTACCATTGTTTTCATTTGGCCAGAAGAATTAGAAAACATTTCAAGACCCGATAGTGGAAATAGGTGACCAAGAACTGGGATATAGTTATCCATGGGCAAAGCAATTAGCATTTCAAGTGTGATCATATTTTCTTTCCTGATTTTTTCTGTCATTTGTGAGAGTCCCTTCAACAGCTAAATATGCTAACGACACCAGGTCCCATCAGGTCTTAGAAGCTAAGTAGGATCAGTCCTGATTAGTACTTGGTTGGGAGACAGCCAATGACTACCAGGTATTGTAGATTATATTTCAGAGGAAGGAACTGGCAAAACCACCTCTGAGTATTCTTTGCCTAAGAAATCTCTATGAAGTTTATGGGGTTGCCATAATTTGACAGGCAACTTGAAGGGACATATATACACACAACTAGCAATTAACTGAGAGCCAGTATGGTGTAGTGGTCTGAGTGTTAGACTACAACCCTGAGACCAAGGTTAGAATCCCTGCTTGGCCATGGAAACCCAATGGGTGGCCTTGGGCAAGTCACATTCTCTCAGCCTTAGAGGAAGGCAATGACAAACTTCTCTGGCCAAATCTTGTCTAGAAAACCCCATGAGAGGGTTCCTGTAAGTCAGAAACAACTTGAAAGCATACAACAACAAGCAAGTAACTGTTTACAGTCTTGCTGAATAGGAAGGCTGGGATCCTATATGGCTTCAACATAGCATAAATATCTGCCAGGGGAGTTACTTCATGCTTCCACTGCACAACTCCTGTACTGAATAGCAAAGCAGTGCAACAACAAAGCACAATGTGCCTCTGTGTACTACTCGATGGATTTTCATGTGCATCTGCATGTGAAATGGTTCCCCACGTGCAAGTCTGCTTCTGCCACAATCAGTTGGATAAAACTCTTGCACATTGACAACAAAAGGCACTGCACATGCTCTGTGCAAATTATGTCTGTATACGTCACTAGCAGGATGCCAGCCAAAGTTTGCCAGGTCTGTTCAGATTTTGATAAATATTTCCTTAAACATCCTCAAAGATTTTATCAAGTTGGCCCTATAACATTGCAAATCAATGCTCCAAACTTACACAGGCTTGAATTACTTTAACCACTATGAAGCTTACTCCTGAGTAAACATGCATAGGAGATGTGATTTCACACCACTATTATTTTGTGATAAATGATAAAGAGAGTTTTGTACAAGACCTACCTCCGCATTTCCTAATTCATTCCTTTCTTGATTTTCAACTTGAGTGGGAATGATGTAGCTTTTAATTAAACACTTAATTGGCTTTTAGCCCAGTTGATCCATTATCTCTGCTATTTTTTCACAGTGTGCCTTCAGTTCTTTTCACTGATTTTTATCTTTTCATGTACTTCCCAGCACCACCCTTTTCTATTGGTTGCTCCACATCTCCAGAATTCACCGGCACCTGACATTTATTCTCTTGATTCCATAGCCTGAGTTCTTGCTTTGGTGCAGGTCCCATTTTTCCCTGTTAATGAGACAGGACCAGATGGTGTGAGGGGGCTGGCTCAGGCAGTAGACTCTGGATGTCATGAAAGAGGAACAAATGCTTATTTAACCAGTATTGCTGTGCTAACAGGAATGGGAAGAAATGCTTGTGAGATTTTCAGTCTCATGGCCAAAATAACTTGACTCTCTGTGAGCATTATGTGTCTTGAGCTGGGTAGATGGGTGATACTTAACATTTTTCCTGAAGTAGTAAAATGTCTTCAGCCATCCCTCTGCCCCCACCATCAAAAAAATTTGATATAGCAAAACTTTGGAAACAGTTTAGTGTTCAAGGTAGGAATGCAAACCCTCAACTAAAACCAAAGCATGTTTAGCAAAAGCAGAAATAAAGAAGATAAATTTGAAGAAATTTCAAAGGACTTTAATGCTTATGTTACCCATGTGAGCTCTGGATTTAAACTGTGATCTGGTCACCCTTTTTTTTGTTTTGAGAACGCATATTTTGAATGGTAAGAACAACGCATTTGTTGTTTGGGAAGCAGCTAACTGTTTCAGCAAACTTTTTATTCAAAACTTAACATTATTCACATTGTGAAATGAACCAATCATGTCAGGTGAGCCTTGCTTAAGTAAACAAAAACACCCTGATTCTTCTCAAAACCATTTGAAAGCTTCTTCAAAAATGCACCTCAGGATGATTTTATTTCAACAGCCTCCACTTCTCTTATGAGCTTCATTTTGGTGGCAAAACTTACAGATTTATGGTTTTTCAACATGTCAGGGTAGCTAGTGAAGCAGGTTTGTATGCTTCCTTTCCCCTTTTTCTCTTTTGCTCTTCAAACATGCTCAGTAAGTGATTCTGGAGGGAGCTTTCCGCACTACATTCTTATGGCACGATTATTCCACTTTCAACATCCTGTGGAATCCTGGGGTTTGCAGTTTAGGGAGGGGCTGGCCCCTCCCTAAAACTGCAAACCCCAGGATTCCTTGGACGTTTAAAGTGGAATAATTGCACTGTAAGAGTATAGTGCGGAAATGGCTAAGTTTGCCTGTTGTGCATAAGCACACATAACTACAGTAGGGTCATCACACTGAGTAGATTCCCATTCTTTCCCAGGTCAAGCTTTATGGCATTCGTTACTGCAGACACATTGATACAACACAACACTCAAAGTCTGTGTTTCTCCAGGCCTCTTTCGCTATCCTGCCAATGCCAATGCTGCAAAATAGAACAAACAAAACACACACACACACACAAAGAAAAACATAATTCCAGGTAGACAGAAAACAAGAAAAGGGAATGGTTGGGCTAGGCTCCTGCAAAACAGACTTTGTAAACAGGAGCTTCTTCGTCAGAGGCCTTGTTAACTGAGGTAGATCTGTATTGTAATTTCCTGAAACACCCAGGAAATAAGGAGACTACACACCAGGCTTTGGGATGAATAGGACCACTTTTTACTCTGAACATTTAAATGTTAACAGCAGTGGGGCAGTTACTCAGTGTGGGATTCTGCTGAGACAAGGGTCCCTCTCTGACCTCATTTTCAACCACTCTTGGGTGAGACACCATGCCCCAGGGAATCAGTCCAGGGTGACACCCCCTGACTGGCTTTCTTGGTGGAAGGCCCACCTAAAAAACTGCTTCATCCAGTCCCATGATTTAAAGCCAGAACGTCCCCTTTGTAGACTTCAAGGATGATCTCCTTCCTCACCCCCTGGATCCCAGGACCAGAAAGGGCAAATCCAGAGACTTCTCCTTCACTATTGATGTTCATCATACTTATACTCTTCTCCTCTACTACCTGCCAAGTGACCACCTAGTCAAAGACCACACACTAGGGCCATTTCCGCCCTACACTGTTATAGAGCTATTATCCCACTTTCAACATCCTGTGGAATTCTGGGGCTTGTAGTTTACTGAGGCCAAAGAGCTCTCTGGCTGAGAATTCTAAATGCCCCTCCCTAAACTGCAAACCCCAGGATTCCATAGGAGGTTGAAAGTGGAGTAATAACACTATAACTGTGTAATGCGGAAATGGCCTAAGTTAATTTCCACAATTGTCTCAAACTTCAGTGTAGGATAGAAAAAAAAAGTGTGGAGGGGATTCCTTTCTGGTCCAGGGCAATCAGCAAGCTTACAGTGAACTGGAAGCTGGCGAATGGGCCAAGTACCATCAATGGGAAGTGGAAGTAGGGAAGGCTTATAAGCCCCCATGCTTCACCCGTGGTGCATTATGCCAACCTGAAATTTTACATTTGACCTCCTTTCCTTCCAGGTCCAGCAAAGTCATCCTCACCCCTGCAGCACACACTGCCAGAAATTTACTGCTGGAAATAAGGTAATCAGGCACCACACTTTGGGTTGAACAGGGCCACTTTGTATTATAATGACTTAAATCTTAAGAAATACAAGTTAAAAAGTAGTGATCAACCCTATAGGTCTGAGATAAATGATCATGTGGTTGTTGGAGTATTGGACTAAGGCGCCAGGATACCAAGGTGCAAATCCCCAGGAAACTGGATGATCTTGGGCAAATGACACTCTCTCATTTTGGAGGAAGGCAATGACAAACCTTCTTTGAATAAACCTTGCCAAGAAAAAGCTATGAGACAGTTTCTATCAGTCAGAATTAATCTGACGGCTCAGAACAACCACCGCTAAAAAACGAAACAAACATAATAGGTTTACAAGGCTTGCATAAAGACTAGTCTTAATACTGACATAATCTACAAGTCCAAACAAGTTATATGCAGGCACACACTCAAAAAGAAGCATATTACACACCCTATTTTTTCTTTTTTAAAAAAACTGGCCCAGTTTTCAGTCCCAGCTGTATGTTGGGAGTAAATGTTTACCAGAGTATCAGTTAGGTTAATTGGTTTTGTAAATGAAAGGCAGCTTTTCTTATGAATTAGCCCTGTTATAGTTAACTTCTGTCTGAGTAGTGGTAGATTAGCATCCTTCTCTGTTAGCATCCAGTTTGTTCTTTCCACTTCTCCTGAGCAGGACTAGGAAAACTGTAGTCCTCAAGAGAATGCTGGACTGTAACTCCTAGCAGCCCTTGCCCACATAGCAAATAGTGAGGAATGCTGTAACATGCAGTCCAACAACACCGAGAGGACCACCTGGTTCCCACTCTAGCTCTGAAGGCCTCCCAGTAAATTCTTTATTGGACATTGGTCCTGTGCTAGATGGGAGCTGTTTTTTTCTGTTTGTTTTGGTGTTTTTTTCCAAAGGAAATTAAAGAACTGCTCCTTCTAGGCATCCTGTGGAACATTTTTGTAAACTATTTTTATACACTTGACAGCTGCTAGTAATCTTCTCCTGAACAACTAGCTTCTTTCAGAGTCCTTTGACTTAACAGTATGCTGCGGGCAAAACTGCTTCTGATGATAGGTTGACTAACACCAATTAGATTTTTAAATAACTTTTTAAATCACTGTATTCAGCAACTGTCATATTACAATTGCCTGCTTTGATCCTTTAAAGTACACTCCTACATACATTTATTGACTATAAGTCCCATTGAAAGCAGCGGGTTTTACTTCTGAATAGACATTAGAGATTTTCAATGCAAAACCCCCTCTTTTTAGCTTTTCCATGACTCTGATGGAACCAGTTTCAATTTTCTATGACAGCTATAGATGAAAATATCTTAGTTTTAATTATCTGAGAAATTTCAGCTCCATATTTTGACTTCGGTTGGAATCCTGTTGTTAGAGTAGACTACTGTCCATTCTAACAATAGAGTAGACTACTGTCTACTCCCACTGCCTACTGTGGGATTTACAGAAGTGTTGGTTTGTTATTGTTGTTACGCTGATTCCGACACAAGGTGACACTATAGTGGGTTTTTCTTGGGCAAGATTTGTTCAGAGATGGTTTGCCGCTGACTTCCTCTGAGGCTGAGAGAGTGTGACTTGCTCAAGCTCCTGCAGTGGGTTTCCACAGCTGAGCAGGGATAAAAAAAATACCCTTTAACTATACTAGGCATTTGAACAAAGATGCTTCTTAGTAATTTTAATTTTTTTTAAGGTGTATATCACACCCCACTTACAAGGACTATAGTCTAGGTGCTTCTCAACTCTTCTCTTGATTCATTAGTTTAACAATTAGAAAATATATTTTCAATTTTAATAATGTGTGTGAGAGTCCCATTCCGTTTAAGGCATCTGCTGCCAACAGTTTTAAATACTGACAGATTCTCAACAGTGCCAGACAAGAGGATAAAACTAATTTGACTACAGTCAGTCCTCTGTGTCCATGGATTCTGTATCTATGGATTCAACCAACCACAACATGAAAATATTTTAAAAAATCAAAACGCAAACTTTGATTTTGCCGTTTTACATAAGGGGTGCCATTTTGTTACACGACTGTACATAATAGGACTTGAGCATCCATGAGTTTTGGCATCCACAGGGAGTCCTGGAACAAACCCTAGTGGATACCAAGGGCCCACCGTAGTTGATGGCTGCTGCTGCAGGCAAAAAGATTTCCAAATCAAAATACTTTTTGTAAGAAATAGAATGTGAATTTAATACTCATCACTGAGGAATAAATAAATATAGTTGACACATTTAACCTTCTTTTAAGACTGCAAATTTTAAAGAAATCTCAACTAGTTGAAGTCTGTATAATGTCTGGTCTTATCCAGTGATGTATCTAAGTCTTTTACTCCAAGTATCAGATCAAAGTCTCCAATCTCTACCTTCATGTCTCAAGTTTGAGTCTCAAGTCATTGCAAGATACTTTCAAGTCAAGTCCCAAGTCTGGGAGCCAGCTTTATACCCCAACCTACATTCCAGAATTTCTAGACAGAGTTGAATAAAGTCAGCTTTAACAATTTAAGTAGAGTCACCTCTCCACATTTGTAATTTTGCCATCTGTAGCTTCAGAAGTAGGGAATATGCTCCTTCTTACTTCCCCTTCCTGAAGCTAGAGACTTTTGTGTCAATGAGCCTAAATGACTCTGCAGCTTTATAAGTGGGGAATAGGATCCTTCCTACTTCCCATTTCTGAAACTGGAGGCTTTTTCAAAAGTGGAGAATAGGGCCCTCTCTTACCCCCCATTACTGAAGCATCAAAGGCTTTAGAAGGAAGGATCCTTCCTCCTCAAGCCCATTGCCTAACACATTTGTTGTTCCCCTCTGAGAAACATGCCCTGCACTTTGGGGGATGAGTCTTGCCTTTGGCTCTTAGGAAAGGTTTTTGAGGGCTCCTCGGATATGCAGTGGGGACAGGCTGTTGAGCAGACCTCAGCCCTGCCTCAAGCCCGTTGCCTGACCCATTTGCTGTTCCTCTCTGAGAAATTAGCCCACACTTTGGGCTTGAGACAGATCGTTATATGACCATTAGGCAAAAAGAAATGGAAGTATTGTTCAAAGTTGTAAGATTTCTGGATGAACGTGTCATGTTACTGAACCAAGGACAGCAAGTCAGTCACTAAAAATATATCAATCATGAGTTAAGTCAGTGCATCCTTTATTGCCAAGTAGAGTCCAAGTCAAGTCACTGAAGTGATTTAATTCTGACTTGAGTCTGAGTCAAATGACTTTAGCCTACATTATAGGTCTTATCCTAAGTAAATAAACAGTCTATGGATATATCCAGAAAGCTTTTATTAAAGATTAGTTCAGCACTCAGACAACATTCTTGCCAGAACCAAGGATGAACAGACATGCCCTTTCCATAGCACCCTTCCATCCCACCATGGGGATAGGAGAAGCACAGGACTGTGATGACGCTTCTGCATGACACTGTCATGTTTCCATCCTTCTCCCATCCCCAGGCGGTGCAATCATGGGTTAAATCATTGACAGATTTTCCCCATCAATGACCCGTGATCATGCCACCATCCCACACTTACCTGTCCCGTGGAAGGGCAGAAAGCATGATGGTGGTGCTTCCTGCACCAGCACAGCCTGGGAAAATACCTGGCTGTGCTGCAGAAGGAAGTTGTGTGTCCATCACACTCCATTCCACAGGGACCCAGTCCTACATGGAGGGAAGTGCTGCCATCATGCTCCCTTCCTGTCAGAGCCACTGCTAGGATTGCCACCAGACACCGTAGCAAGAAGGTAAGTTGTGGAAAGGGCTACAGCTTCACTTTTCTGTACTCTCCCTGCAGCTCTTTCCTGCTAACATTCCATTCTCATGCACTAGCCTGTACCAGCCCATTGAGATGACCTTGGTTCCCATGTTCCAACTGATTGCCCCTCCTGTCATCCAAGCATTGAAGGAGACACAGCACTTGCCTTGCGTCAAGGACACACAGCAAGAGGGCTAAGATGGTTGTATGGCTTAGCAAGGCAAGACAAGGAAGAGATGGCTGTGCCTCTGACAGTCTAGAGGGGTTGTAAGTAGGACCTGAAATCCAATGTTGCAGTGTGGAATACGCCTGTTAGTTCAGCCAGCTGTGCTCAGACAGAATATTCCATTCTCGTCCTCACATTCATGTTTCCCTGGCGATCTACACTTAGCAGTTTGTGTTCACAGTATGTCCTGCTCAGTCTTTGCTGACAGGAGTTAGAAGAGACGGTAGTATTGCACAGTCTCCACCATTCCTGTGTCAAAATCTTCTCCAAACACATCAAAATATATTCATTTTAAAAGTGACAGATACTTAAGAAGAAACCTAAATATGCTGAAGACGCCAGTTTTCACCTGATCTTGAAAACTAAGCAGGGTCAAGCCTGGTTAGTACTTGGATGGGAGACCCCCTAGGAATACCAGGTGCTGTAGGCTATATTTCAGAGGAAAGCAATGGTTGAACCATCTCAAAACTCTGTGAAATTCATGGTGCTGCCATAAATCAAAAGGGAACTTGAAGAAGCATGCACACGTATTTACTTAAGTATTTAAAGCACTGTATTAGTGGTTTCAGTGTTGGACTAGGATACTGGAAGACCAGGGTTCAAATCCCCTGCTTGGCCATGGAAACTCACTGGGTGATCTTTGGCAAGTCATGCTCTCCCAGCCTTAGACAAATGCAAGGACAACCCCTCTCTTGCCAAGAAAACCTCTTAATATGGTTGCCTTAGGGTAGTCATAAGTAAAAAAATGACTTTAAGGCACCTGGTGAAGATCACACTGGCTGGAGTACCTGGGGACTGCTAATCAGCAATTCCAATCAGTTTTGATTTTGTGTATGTACATTTTGGTTTTTTTGTGGGGGAGGGGTTGTACAGGTGCAGGGATATAAGGCACCAAGGAGACAGCAAAGCAAGGAAATACATTTCCACATACATCCATACACAAAGATCAGACCTGTGTGTGTGCATGTGTATGCATGTGCCTTTGAAGGGGTTAAATCCAATGCCACTTGAATAGGAAAAATAAGCGAATTGAATTGTGTCTCTGAGTAAATTGCAGATGTCTTTGTCTTATCTCAAATTTTAGGAATGGCCTTGCAACACTCAAAGGTCTGGGAACTAAATGGGAGTTAAGCATACTCCCTCATTTTGGCTACATGCATCATTTTGTATCATTTTCTAACTAACTCTTTGTTCTCCTCTGTGCCAGTCAATGATGTAATGGAAAAGTTAACTAAAGATCTTTTTCTCCAGTGATGGGCGGGCTAAATAAATGATTGATTGCTGACATAGAAGGCAAAAGGTATATAGTGATGCTACCTCAATTAATTGGCACGACAGTTCTGGGATAACTGTTGTCCTTGCGCAAGTAATTGTTAAACAATAAAGGCTTTTTGATTTTTCCCTGGAAACCTGGTCTTCGTCTCTTTCCTGGCCACAACACCTTCAAATTGCCTGTTGATTTATGGTGACTTCATGAATTTCATAGGATTTTCTTAGGCAAGGAATACTTAGGGATGGTTTTGCCAGTCCCTTCCTCAGAGGTGATTTACCAGTTCCTTCCTTTGAAATATAGTCTTCAGTACCTGGTATTCATTGGTGGTCTTCCATCCAAGTACTAATCAAGGCTGACTCTGTTTAGCTTCCAAGTTCAGACGGGATCTGGTGCTGTTAGAGTATTTAGTCCCTAAAGATCAGACTTAAGACTGAAGCAAAGGTGGGGACATGAGTAGTGACATGGATGCCCATCCAGCCAGTCTCATATTTTTCACTACTTCTTTTCCTGGACTTGTGAAATTGAACTGGAAATTGATGGCCATTTCCTTTTTTCCTTTCCAGACACTAAGCACATTGCCTCTTGAGTGTGTGTCACACTTACTTTTCTATGAAGATAAAATGACAAATACAAACAGCAGATTAAAATGTGCCATTGCAACAGAAGTTTAAACTCAATGGGAAAGGAAACAAACTTTTAACAGCTATATAATGTAGCCAAAATATATCGCAAAAATAACAAGACAGCTAAGGAGTTCCTCCATTATAGTGGTCCCTCCACTTTTGCAAAGGTTCAGGACAAAGGTTTCCTCTTGCAAAAGAGGAAAAACTGCAAATAACTCCCCACCCCAGCAAGCCTCCTCTCATTTCCTTCCCTCCTCCCATTCTCTTACCTTTTGTACATCAGGGCCAGTGGCAAGGGAAAGGGACAGGGGAGCTCCAGGGAGAGGAGAAGGAAGGCTTGCACAAGCCTCCCCCCCCCCCCATTCCCTTGCCTATTCCCTCAGCAAGAGTTCTCAGCCCCAAGGCTAGGGGCAAGAGAATAAGAAGGGGAGCTCCAGAGAGGAGAAGGAAGGTGTGTGCATATCTCCCCTCCCCAATTTCCTTGCCTTTTGTCCAGGCACTTGCCTTTCTTCTCTGTTTCTGGCAAAATGCTAGGCAATGGGAGGAGGAGAATGGGGGGAGGCAGACCTCACGAATAATCAAATTTGCAAAGGTCAAATCCACAAATGTGGAGCGAGGAGTGTATTTTCTGTGGGAAACAGTTGCTTGCCTCTCTTCATTATCCTTGCAGCTGGCAAAACAAATAAAACAAAACCAGATCTCACTAAAACTGCTCTTTCCGATAACTGGACTGTTTAGGAAGTCTGTCAGACTATGCTAAACCCCAGACTGTTTTACAATAATTCTCTAGACAAAAGGCAGTGCCATTGTTCCACCTCTTAACAATTCCCAGTCCCACTGCAAGGAGGAAGGTTACCAGCTACTGCTGTAAGATGCTAAATTTGGTTCCTGAGAAGATATTTAGCAAAGCTATATTAGGGTTCAGTAATTTCCCCAATTTCCTTCTGGACCTTCAAGGACAATGACTGTACCACAGGGAATGGCCATCAGATATGTAAATCTCTACTGGCCAGAATATCTTAGAAACATCTTTGATAATGTGTGTTGGCCTCTTCAGATTTTTTTTTTAAATCTATATACCAACTTTTTTGCATTCTGCTTTATATGCATCAGAACTGATTTTACAGGATTCTTCTGCCAGATTGATGCCCATTCAGCTTCTGCGGTAGAGTAACTCATATCTTGCTTCCAAAGCACACTTAAGGCATTGTGCAGAATATTTTGCAATTCTAAAAGGAGATTTAGAGTTTCTTTTGAAGTTGCACAATAATTAAGTATTAATTGCTTAGACAAAGTGTGAGGGTGTGTGATTTCTCTTGTTGCTTCTGTATTATTAAGGAAGTATATAATTTGGCATATTGTTAATTTAATTTGTAACAGTAATCCAGGGACACCTGGCAGGTTGGTTTTTATATGATCTCCTGTCAGCCAAGCACCTTGGGAATAAAAAATTCCTTCAACTATGAAGCTCCCCTTCATCCTAGCCTGCAAACTGGGAAAGCTTGTCAGGGTGGTTAAAAAAAATGCCACCATTGGTATAAGCAAGAAAACTGTGAGAGCTAAATGTTTCAATCATTTTTCTGATATTATAAGTGGTTTTTAAAGTACTGTCCCCTCCCTCGGAATTTATAATGAATTTGAGAAGAAGAAAAAAAGTAGCCTTATTGAAGGACCTGTATGGATTTCTATTGGTGCCAACACTGCAATTGTTTTAGTGCCAAGTCAAAATATGGGTTATTATTAAGCCTTTTGGTCCTAATTGTTTCTATTCAGTTTGCACATATGGTGGGGTCAGCATTGTTTTAAATTGTTTCAGTTTAAATTGTTTTAAATTGTTCTAAACTGATCTTATTGTACGCAGCTCTGAGAACCCCCGACAGAGGATGGAATATAAATATTTTAAATATTCTGATTTTTTTTAAAAAGTCAATATTGGGACCCAGGTTTTTTTCTCCTTTGTTTCAGATGAGCAGAAGTGTTTGCCTCCACTGACGTCCTGCTCAAGAGCCCTGCTCAGGTCCTGTAAAACAAGGGTTATGGCTTCCTTCATTGAGTCTACCTACTTTTAATACAGTCTTCCTCTTTTGCTACTGCCTCCCGCTTTGACAAGCATTATCATTTTTTTTCTAATAAGTTATGCCATCTCATAGTCAAATTGAGCTTGGTCATTCTGGCTTCTAGGAGGAGATCAGGCTTGATTTGATCTAAAGCCCATTTATTTGTCTTTTCAGCGGCCCGTGGAGCTTAAGATTAACTGTACTAGATCTGAAAAGTTATGTATTCAGTTACAGGCAGAAGACAGAAACTGGCCCAACAGTGTTACTGGATTGGTTGCAGACCCAAAATCAGCCAAATACTTTAGTGATAAATATTTCTAAGAGTCTGAACAAATGACCCACACTTATTAAAACCTCAGATATCTTAGCTGCTACTTCTTTGTCCTCTTCTGCTTTCTAGCTGAATGGTATCTGGTGCTGCTCAGGTCTGTACCTAATATCTCTGAAGGGGTCCACAGGGCCTCCAGATGTCCCCCTCACCGTTTTCCTGCCCCCACTTTTATACCTCAGGAATCTTACCAGCAGTCTGGTTTTCCTGTCCCAGAAATCTTAGTAGCCATGCTTCAGAAAAGCTTCTTCAGTTTAAAAAATTATTTGCAATGAGAGTCATGGCAGGGCATTTTTTTTTCCTCTAGGAACTCTCTACTCTCCTTCTTTTTCTCTCTCACACACATTTTGAAATTTTGACTTGAAACTGGACACTGCAACTTGAGTGACAACAAAAGAAACACTGTCAAATTTTCAAGTATTTAGCATGATATCCAGATGAGTTATGCAGACCTCCTTTTGCTTCCAGGATGCTTCTAGCATGGCCTACCCTTTGGAATTTTGACTTTTTGACTTGAAATTGGGCATTGTCATTTGTAAGTTAATCAGTCAGTTTATGAGGCATCTATTATAAGTTCCTCATGAATTATGACTTGCCTTGTTTTTTTTTATTTCTGTCTACATTTCTATCTGTTGGAATTTAAACTTGAATCTTGACTCTGCAAATTGAACAAAATCCCAAAACACTGTGTCAGATTTTGGGATGACCACCATGATGTGCGAATGAGTTATGGCTGCTACCCAGAGATACACACATAAGCACATGCACGCAAACACACTCATTTCTATTATTACAGATAAGTTTTGATGGGCGACAACTCACTCCATCAAATATATGGAGTACTGGCAGATTATAATACAAAAGCTTGAGTGACTGGGAGATATAACTGGTGGAGAAAGCTGACAACTAGAAAGCTGACATGCAGAAATACAAACAGCTATAACTACTGCATTAATTTTTAAACTGATTGGACAGTAACACAGATATCTAGCAGCTGTTATCCAACTACTCCTTGTTAATAAGCCACAGTCCATGTATCTGTCTAGGAAAGCTTATAGGAAAGGGATATTTTAATTTTTAACTGTCAAATTCTTTGTTTTTGCTCCAACAGACAAACACAAATACCCTGCCCTAGAATTGTTTTTGCAGGCATAAGGTTTGCTATGGCTAATCTTCAGCTGAAGAGGGGCATCTTCAACTGAATGGAACAGTATGCATTTTAAGAAGGGTTATGTAATGAGAGTTTCCTGGAGTGGAATGGAGCAGTTTCCCCGGTTTGCATGTACCAAACAAGGGCCTTAGTTCTGAGAACTGAATCACTGTGATTCACTTTGTGTGTCATGTACATTATTTATTGCAGTTGGGAAGCATCAAGGAAGTACCTCAGAATATTGCAAACAAGTCCCACAGGCCAGATGGAGAAAAGTTCCTCTGCCCTGATTTAGGCTGTGGTAGAAAACTGCAAGTGGGAGCTACATGAAAATGTTGCAGAGCGGAGTGATCCAACTAGCCACGCACAACTTCAAACTACTCTGTTCCTTTCTCCAAGTTATTACATTGACTCTGCCCATCCCTGCTCTTTGCTGAGCGGACTCAGCAATCATAAGGCTGTGCCTTGGTCTTTTCCCCTCTCCCAGGCCCCAGACTATTTCAAAAGATTTTTGTATTTCTACGAACTTTAAGCACATCAATACTAACTCACCTGTGTGAAAATAGGATACTTTTCACTTCATGGGAATCCACACTTGGAGAATAAACCTAATATTACACCTTCCCTCAACTTCCCTACACACTTATAAGAATTCTGGTGAATTATATTTCAGTATCTGATTACTTACTATCCAGTAGTCATATTTTTCCTGTGAAAGTTATAGGAAATCTGATAGATTCTCTCCCAATCCTGTCCTGGAAAAATAGTGGATTGATGGGCCACATTGTGCTTGATAACGTTTTGATTTAACAATAATGTAATTGTAGGATTTTCTTGCCAAGAATTATTTGGTGGAGATATGTTGTTGCCTTCCTCTTAAGTTGAGAGATCCTGAATTGGTCATTCAGTTGGTTTATATGTCTGAATGAGAATTAAAAACCTGGTCTCTTGGCATCTTAATCAAAGGACATTTCCACACCACATTGTTATAGTGCTATTATTCCACCTTCAACATCCTGTGGAATTCTGGGGTTTGTAGTTTACTGAGGCCAAAGAGCTCTCTGGTTGAGAATTCTAAATGCCCCTCCCTAAACTGCAAAACCCCAGGGTTCCATAGGCTATTAAAAGTGGAACAATAGCACTATAACTGTGTTGGGCGGAAATGGCCCAACATTCAAATCATTACATTGGCCCAATAACATATTACAATACTTTGTATAATATGAGGTCATACTTATTGTCAGATCACGCTGTGTATATTTATAAGCATAAACACTCATATGTTGCTAACAATTCTTTCTTTCTTTCTTTCTTTCTTTCTTTCTTTCTTTCTTTCTTTCTTTCTTTCTTTCTTTCTTTCTTTCTTTCTTTTTTGAGTACTGACCTACCTTCGCTAACAGGCGCTCTGACAAAGAAGAGTCTAGGTGTTCCTAGAAGGAGGGGTAGAAACTACTCTATGAAATAGTTGAGTTTTCCTGTCTAATTTTTCAAGACAGAGATCCTTGTTTCCAACCACCACACCTATGGCTTCATCTCATAAAGGCCTCATACATGCTTGAGGAACACATTGGGTTCTAGGCCATGCCTTCCCCTGAGGGTGTTGGCTCACTACAATAGAGAAGGAAATCAGCTTTCTTTGTTGTAAAACACCTGATGCCTCTTTTGAATACCAATAAATCTTCTGCACCAATACCTTTTGCATCATCATGACCGTTCTCAATGCGTTTGATGTGGCGTCCCTGATAAAACTTCCGTATTCCGTTCTAGGCCCTGTTCTACATACTCGTATTGACCTTCAGAGTCCAAGAGGTCACCTAAAGATTGTGTCCTCTAGTTTTATTAACATGGACCCTGAAGTCACCTTCAGAGGCCCTCTGCCAGGTGCCCCCACCAAATGAGATAAGGCAAGTGGGTGCTAAGGAAAAGGTCTTCTCAAGGCTAATGCCATGTTTGTGGAATACTCTCTCCAATAGAGGTGGCTGATGTCCAGCAAGACTAGGAGAGCAATGTGGCCAATGAAAGGTGAAGCCAAAATCAACAGAAAGCAGAGCCAACTAGTGATCTGTCTTCCTGTCTTGCAATGGCACTGTAGTAAAAGGCCTTAACACAAGCATCTAACTGAACTGAAGACTCATATCTCCTCATAGTTTCATAGGCTTCTATGGTCCTTTCCGCACCAGGCAATTAGAACAGGGCAGTGCGTCCTCTCACGGAGGTCATGTGCACCTTGGAGCAGACTAGGAGCGGATTACTTACCAGAGGTCTGCACTTCAGTCCACTCCAAAACGACCCCAAGTGGTCCTCCAGTGTGTTTGATAAAGACCGCAAAAAACAGGTCTTTATTTTCCTGGAATGCGCCATTGTGTTCCTGCTCCCTTGTGCAGATTCCAGGCTCGCACCAATGTGAGCCTGCGATCTGCGGAGGGTAGGCTTTAGGTGTGGTGAGCTTCAGCGGTTGGTTGGGACCCACGACCAACCGGAAGCTGCCATTTTGGAAGCCGAAGCCACCATTTTGGAAGCCGGAGCAGTGTGGATATACAGACCTTGCACTGCTCCGATTCGCCTTGGACCAAGGAGGAGCCCTGCGGAAGGGCTTCAGGGACAGTCCACGTTGCTTTGGACCCCAGAAGAAGCAGTAGGTAACGGCATGGAGTGATTCCGTCACCTTGTGCGGAAAGGGCCCATATCACACTTAATTTCCTTCCAAAAGGGAAAGTGTGCCATTCTATTTATTGGGGCATAAATTAAGGAGGAAAGGAGGAATCTGGCTGAGGGCAGCGTGAGCTGAAGATAAGAAAAGTGTCTCACTTTTCCTAAGGCTCCTCAGGAAAACTCAACTGGCATCTACGCTATCGTCTTCAGCACCTGGTGGAAACCTATTTTTTCCCCTTAGGTCTTTTAGTCCTTAAGTTTTGTCTTCTTTTTCTTTTTCTTTCTTTTTAAAATCTTGTTATTTTATATGGTGAACACAACAGGGAAAAATCAGCACTTAGAACAAGTTGGATAAATATGTTTAAAGTCCAGCACTGGTGAGAAATATCTTTTTATTGAATGGCACAACATGTTTTGAAGATGAGATCCCATTCTTCAAGGAGGTGAACCAAACAGATTGTCTTAGTATGTAAAAATAAAGTTTAAAGATAACTATTTTCTACTTGTTTCATATTGTGTCAACAGAAGAACTGAACTGGAACAATTTTGTCTCCAGTGCTCCCTATAGAAAGTTTTAAAAATATATTTTTCAAATGGGACAATTCAAGTTTCTTTTGTGTTGCAAGACTGCCAGATTTTGATTTTGAAAACTAGTTTTTGCTTGCAGCTTATATTAATGAACTACACTTTCATGGTTGGTATTGTACAGATAGGTGGTTAAACCACACATTTATATAACATCCAAATCTGCTTTCAAACAGCATCTTCTGCTTTACATTTTCTTATCAACAGAGGTACATATATAATTGATTATTGTGCAAAATGGGGTGTTCACTAGGAGTTGTTGCATTGCACCATTATGCTGTTTCTCAAGATGTCCTGGAAGCTACAGACTGAAATCCCTTTTTTTCCCCAAACCTTTCACTTCCATTCTTCACAAGCACTAACAATTCTAACATTCTTATTTTGTATATTTAACACACATTAACTTTTCTTTCAGGAATCTGTCCTGACAAGTGATGTACAAAATGACAAAAAGATGTCGTGCAAATAACTAGTGCTCATTATTTTTGTTTTCTTAATGTTCAACGATGAACCAGCCTTTGTACTTTCTTCCTTGACTTTCTCCAGTAATTGTTCCAAATCTTTACTGTTTTCTCCTAGTAGTCTTCTCGTATTTCAAATTGTTGATGTTCCTTCTTCTGGTTTTCATGCTTCCTTCTTCTGAGTCCAATCCTGCTCTAAGTGTGATATGCTCAGTGTACATGTCAAATGGATAGGGTGAAAAAATGCAGTTTGCCTGACTCCCTTGCCAACTGGAAACCATTTTGTTTCTCCATATTCTGTCCTGATGGTAGCATCTTGCCCTGAGTACAGATTATGCATTGGGACAGTCAAATGTTGTGGCACACCCATTTCTTTAAGAATGGTCCAAAGTTTCTCCTAAGCTGTACAATCAAAGGTTTTGCTGTAATCTATAAAGCAGAGAGTGATTTTCTTCTGAAAATTTTCTTTGTACTCCATCATC
Organism: Iguana delicatissima; assembly: GCA_948472985.1. Lineage (NCBI taxonomy): Eukaryota > Metazoa > Chordata > Lepidosauria > Squamata > Iguanidae > Iguana > Iguana delicatissima. The sequence continues at coordinate 27,293 of CAOKZL010003115.1, forward strand.
CAACATATGTTTGCAATACGATCCCCAGTGCCTGCTCCATTCCTAAACTCAGCTTGGACATTTCTTGCTCCATATATGGTAGAAGTCTTTGTTGCAGAATTTTGAGCATCACTTTACTTGCATGGGAGGTTGATGCAATGGGCCTTTAGTTACTGCAATCCCTGCTGTCCCTTCTCTTGGGGACTGGAGCGGAATGTATATTGAGCATTTCCAATCTATGGACCATTTTTTGTTTTCCATATTTGTGGACAGATTTTAGTTAGAACTGCAATAGATTCTGTCTCTGTAGCTTGAAGTAGCTCTATTGGTATGCAGTTTTTCCTGGTGATTTATTTCTCCCCAGTGCTCCGAGTGCAGCTTTCACGTCACTTTCTAAAATTGGAGGTTCATCTTCATATGGTTCTTCCTTGAATGTCAACCCTTCATCTCTTTTATATTTCTTCCATGTATTGTTTCCATTGTCTTTTTATTTCTACTTGGTCATATAATGTGTTCTCCTACTGCAGTGGTTCTCAACCTGTGGGTCCCCAGATGTTTGTGGACTTCAGCTCCCAGAAGCCCCAGCCACTATGATCAATGCTCAGGGCTTCTGGGAGCTGAAGTCCACAAACATCTGGGGACCCACAGGTTGAGAACCACTGTCCTACTGGTTGTAAAGCATCCCCACTCTTGGTTTAAACTTCTCTTTGATTTCTTGGCTCTTGTGGAAGAGGTCTCTTGTTCTTCCTTTTTTGTTGTCATCTTCTATTTCTCTACATTGGTTATTATAGTAGTTTTTCTTGTCCCTGAGTTCAAGTTGTTGAACAGATGCATTCAAGGTTCTGACTCTATTTCTGTCTGACTCTATTTCTGATTTTTGTGTCTCATCTGTCTTAAAAGAGATTCATCTGTCATCCATTGAGGCATCTCTCTCTCTCTCTCTCTCTCTCTTTTAACTATCTGTAGTTAAAAAGATAGTGTCTTTTGGCATTCCTCCCTGACAATGGGCTTTTTTGCACTTTGCGGGGGAAACGGAGCAGTCCGTTACTCACCGGACTGGCACGCTCCCCCCTGACGATCCACGACGATCCGGTGCAGTGCATGCCTGCACTGCACACTCTCCAGAGACAAAAATGGAGGCTTCCGGTTGGCGGAGGCTCTCCACCAAGCGGAGAAGCTCGCTAGCCGGAAGCCCACCCCCCGGAAGATCTGCAGCCCTGCGCTGGCGTGAGCCTGCAAATCTACACTTAGGGCAGCAATGGACTGGGGCGCGACGGGCTATTGAAAGTCCTCTTTTAGTCAGTCTTTCAATAGCACAGGGAACCACCAGTTCTGGGTGTTCCGGAGCGGGCTGAAGTCCGGACAAACATTAAGTAGTCCAGACGCAGTTCGCCCCCAAGTGTAAACGTCCTCGCTGGAGGACGCACACCCCATTTTAAAGATAAAATGCGGAAAAGGCCAATGTCCCTAGCTTCAGTGCAGAGTTCTTCTGGCTCCCAGCCAATTAGGCTTAATAATATGAACCTATTTTTCACATTATCTTTACATTCTATGGGGGTGTTCTTCAGGTTGTATTTTGGCTTGATGGTTTAGTGTTCTCCATTAGCTTTCCTCTAACTTTTTGTTTTGCTTTTGTTCATGGTCTGTTCCACAATCTGCTCCTGCTCTTGTTTTTGCAAAGAAATGGAACCTTCCCCATCTTATACTTCCAGTTAATGAATTCTATTTGATTTCTATATTGTCCGTCAGGTGAAATCTGTGTATACAGTAACCTCTTTAATTGTTTGAAAAATGTATTTGAGATGAACAAACTGTTGGCCTCAGAAAATTCAGCCAGTTGCTCTCCTATTTCATTTCTTAATCCAGGCCAAATTTTCCTATAGTCTCTGATTCTGCTGTATTCTGCTTTAAGCAGCAATTCTTCCCTACATTTTAATTTATAATTTAATTTTGTTTTGCTTTTTATTTTTTGCATTTGCAGGTGTTTTTATTGTTTCCATCTCTTGGACCAGGATCACTGCCTCTTATATTAAAGCTAGAAGGCTCTGTTTGTACCTCATCTGACTGAGCGCCTTCACAGGTCAGTGATCCGAAGACATGGGCCAGGTTCCTGTGAGGGACTTGCATTTTTGGAAGTGGACTTATGTCTGTGGGAATTAAAATTGGGCCATTCCCTAACATCTGCATCCAGTAAGTGGCTACTGTTCTGTTACTACAGCCAGCAGAGTGACTGATGCACATTGAGACTGATGTGCAATGAGGCAGATGTGCACTGGGACATCAGGATACTAGCTAGGGAATTCTGATCTGCTTCAGCAAAGTCTGAGACATATCAGGACACTCTTACTGGTATCCTGTTAACACAATTGCGATCCATCAACAGGACTTCTTAGCACCTCTGCTATTTAGCTAAGTATATGTCATGTACTGGATAACTCCAGTCCCAAAAATTAGGCTTGGAAGTTTTCAAAAAGCTTTATTTAGGAACAGCAGAGTAACAGCAGCACATTTTGGCAATTGCCAAGACTGAAGGCCAATAAGATTTAGACATTTTTCACACCACCCTCCCAACCCACCATGGGGACCGAAGAAAGACAGGACCACGATGACAGTTCTGCATGATGTCATGGCAGTCCTGTCCTTCTTCTCTTTGCAGAAGGTGCAATCACAGATTTTATTTATTTATTATATTTGTATGCTGCCTCTCTCCTGGCATAAGGCCCAAGGTGGCTAAAACAGCAAAACATTAAAAAAAAAAATTAAAAAATTAAAAACGTATAAAAATCATAAAAACCTAAAACAATATTCCATTAAATCATTGACAGGCTTTCCCTGTCAATGACCCATGATCACACCACCATCGTGGACTTACCTGTCCTGCAGAAGCCCAGGAAGTGCAATGGCTGTGCTTCCTGCCCCAGTGCAGCCTAGAAAAGTACCTGGCTGCAATGCAGAAGGAAGGAAGTGGCCATCTCGCTTCCATCACCACAGAGCCAGCTGGCATGGAGGGGAGTGCTCCCGTTGCTCTCCCCTGCCAGCAGAGCCGATCCCAGGATTCCCACCAGAGGACTCCGTGAAAAGGTAAGGTATGGAAAGGGCCCCTTAGTGTCTAATAAATAGTAACATTACGAATGTGTGGGAACAACCCCACTATTTGTCAGCTAATTAAAATGCTTCTTTTCCCAGGCTCAATTCCTACCTTCTGGCAGCCCGACGTTGTATCTGTGTGTGTTCTTTCTCTTTTCAGGGTTCATTAGAATAACCTTCCTCCATTCCATTTCATACTCACTTTCCACCATCCCTTTCAAGCCCCTTTGTTCCAAGCATTACATGGCACAAATAGCAAAGCACTTCATAATAACATTGCATTGCATGGCAAATTACTTGGCATTATATGGGAGGAGGTGGTCTTTCAGATATCCTGGTCCCAAGCCTCTCTCATAGCTCAAACTTGACTATTGTCCTCTGTTCCACCACCTCACCACCATCCTCTTGCTGTGTAAAACTGGAAAGGTAGATTATATAACACCCCATTCTATGTAGACACTAGGATGATTGTGCAGCACTCATCTGATTACTTCACTTCATTCCAGGAGCAAAACATCTGTACATTTGTCTGTAGGCTGGTACTGGTTTTTCTTTTTCTTAAGGGAATGAATATAATGCGTTGATATAATTTTTGCTGGTTTTGAGTAAATACCAATTAAATCTACCACACCTGTACACCCCCTCCAACTTTTTCCCCAGCATAGGAGTTTTCTATATCTATATCTGTATATCATAGCTTAAGAGAGGTATGTGTGAGTTAAAACAGGTAAATGTGAGTTTGGATAGACCAGAGTTTAGGTGTGGTTTTGTGCATATAAGGATATGAAACAGACGTATAAACAGAGGAAGTGATAGCTTTCAGACAAGAGATGTGTAAAGCAGGGGTTAAAATCAAGACAATGGGCATGAAGCCCATCAAAATTAGGAGGTCAGGAAACTCTTGAGAGTTTTTATTAGGTCAAACCAGACAGCTAAGACAAGCTTGGAGTTCAGGCAGTGGTCCTGGAGCTGCAACAGGAGTAAAATTACGTTGGTGTCAGAAGGAGCTCCTGGGTTGTTGATTCCATGGTCAACAATGGGAGATGGGTATCTCAGTTAAACCTCTGTCTTTGACAAGGGACATGTGATTATCTGATAGAAAGATGAACACAAGTAAGGAGCCTTAACACATGAGCATCTGGAAATTCTGATATAAACAAACATATTAGATCTGAAGAGAAAAGTTATATAAGAGTGTCAGTCACATTAAGCATGGTTCTCTCCTGCCTCCAGGCTCCACTCCTGGTAACCTGCTGCAATCTAACTCTTGTGTGTTCTATGCTTTGTTGCATGTATCATGGTAGCTTTGTTTTATTCTGACTCTGAAATAACCTTTGCCAAAACTACTTTTGCAGCAGCTGTGTTGTTCATCTTGGATGGTACCCTGGAAACCTTACTGGTGCAAGGAGGGGGCAACTAGGGGACCACCAATCAAAACCTCTTTATGAATTGGACTCTGGATATGGAGAGCGTTTGACCTTTTTCAAATATAACAACACAGTATTGTATAATTTAAAGTGTTTGTGAGCAATTAGGGAAAGGTCATATTTTTAACTGAAGCTCCCATTCTCTTAAATTAGTCGTGTCTTGAAAGAACTATATGGCTACATTTTTCAGTTACAGGGTATTGAGACATCTAAACATGATATCATTGACAAAAATATTGATATCTCTGTAGATATTGGCTAGACTTCTCTTAGTTAGGCCCAGTCCTGTTGGTTAGATCAATTGACTGAATGGTTGTTGTTTTTTTAAATCATTTTATTAAAAATTCACAAATAAAACAATTAATTGTTGTTGTTATTTCTCATGACATATTCTTGATGCTTCCAATCCGATCTGGATTTCATTTTCAATATCTCATATCCTAGCTATATCATTGTACCGCATTTTAATTGACTGAATGGTTTAATGGTGAGTCAGCACAGAAGTAAATCTAATTGATTTAATGGCTCTTCTTTAGTTGGGACTAAAAATAGGATTTAGGTCACTGTATACCAACATCAGCTTCAATTAATAATAGTAAAGCCAGCCTCTTGCAGCATTCTACAAACCAGGTCTTAATTATACTAACATTTCAGGCACAATTTCTGCAATCAGTACACTGTCCCAGCTTTATACGAAACTACTTAATTGTGCAGAAAGCAGGTCTTGTATTAAGGGCTCCTAGAAGGGCACGTGTGAGATGATAGGTGCAAACCATGCAGGAGACAACACTGTTACTAGTGGAACATTGGAAGTTGTCTTTGACCAGTTTAGATCATGCCCATCTAACTCAGTATCATCCACTACCCTGGCAGGAGCTTTGTAAGTTTTCCAAGTTCACCTGCTACTGGGATCTTTTAACCATCTCATCTTGGGATAAAACTGGGATATATAATCAATCAATCAATCAATCAATCAATCAATCATTCAATCAATCAATCCTCCATGGCAAATGTGTGCTTTGCTTGGAATTTTATGCCTAAATCATCTTTCTCTTCCTCCTCCTCTTCCCCTCGCTCTTCTGTTCCTGTCTTTTTATGATCCTTGGGACTCCAGGTGGCTTATGAAAATTAAAACAGATAGAGCTACAAAAAACTCACTGTACAGAAGTTAAAAATATGAAATATCAATGAAGTGAAAAGCAATGCAGTAAAAAAGAGAACAACAAAAATAACAACACAGCACATAAAAGCCCTTCACCCTAGCCCTAGACTGAATCAATGGGAGTTTGGTAAGTCAACACACAGGTAAATTTCATTAAATCGACCGTAGTCGGAACTAATAATCTGAACTAGGCATCATTCTTCTCTCCTCCCCCCAGTGTACTGCTGTGTGGTGTTAACACAAAGAAGTATTGCATCCATCATTCATTAAATAATAATATAACAGTCTGCCCTCTGCATTTGACTTTCACAGGTTTGATTATTTGGGAGTTTCTCCAATCCCTGCCCCTCTCAGGCACTACTTTTCCTGTGGAATTTTCTCTCTGCAGCTCCAGTCAGGCTGTGCAGTCCTTTAAAAACCCGCCTCTAGTCCTCTTCCTCCTCCACCAGCTGCTGCCTGGCCAGATAAGAATAACTCACAGCCCAATTTCTCAATATCAGACCCTCTCCTGATACTCCCACAGAAGGAAGGAGACGGGTGAGAAAGAGGAAGTATAGGGCCATCATGCTGACCCACTCCATTTCCCTCTCTTTTCCCTGACCTGGTTTGGACGCCAGGTGTCCATTCTCGCCACTGTGCCTTGCCCCCTTCCCACAGACACATACACACATTTTGATATTTGCAATTTTTCCACTTTTGTGGGGTCCTATACCCCTAGTCCTAGTGAATGTGGAGGGCTGACTGTATATTGATAAGAAGAATGGATTTCATATTCTGTTCTGGATCTTGGAAATTAGAAGTTGGAACATGTCTAGGAGAGGGTTGCATGTTTGTGGAGATTCTGCAGCTGCCACACCTCCAACTGTCCCAATTTGGCAGGGACAGTCTCATTTAATCCTCTGTCATCCCACTTGTTCAGCTGCCTTTAAAATTTCACAGTTTCCTTCCGGTTTACTTCAACCGCTGGAAACTGAGAAGGTAGTTTACAGTCAGTTAATTCAGTAGCGGGAAAGTTGAGGAGGGCAGAAGAAGAATCTTGACCTTCCCAGTAGACTCAGGTAAAAGCAAGCTGCTGCAGCCTCTCCTAGCATGTGTGTTTTTCCTCATTAATGACTTTTGCCATCTTGACCACCCTTTGATTTTGCTTGACCATTTGTGTCCCATGTGAAATGCTGGTGGGTTTCAGCTACATGTTCTTCATTGTCAGTGAGGATTTCATAAGTAACCAGCTGGCTTGTTCAGTGCAGTCTCTTCACATGTGGTTTTGTTTTAAAAAATGAAGCAGTATGGTTGGGAAAGGATTCAAGATATAGGCCTTTTCCACACAACACTCTTATAGTGCGATTATTCCACTTGCAACCTCCTAGGGAATCCTGGGGTTTGCAGCTTCAGAGCGGCCAGCCGGCCCCTCTCGAAGCTGCAAACCCCAGGATTCCCTAGGAGGTTGCAAGTGGAATAATCGCGCTATAAGAGTGTCGTGCGGAAAAGGCCATAGTCTGGGTGATAAAACTTGTGGAGACAGGTCAAAGCTGAAGTCACTTTGTGATGAAAGAATACCATCAGTATTTGAGCAGGGGTGCAATATTGAGTTATTCATGGGTTTTAAAAAAGAAGATTTTAATTAATTTCTGACAAGAAGATACAGTTTATACAGAAGCAGGCTGATAGTCCAGTGGAAATATCACTAGAACATCATTGTCATTAACCAGTCGTTCCTGGAAGAAAGAAAGAAAGAAAGAAAGAAAGAAAGAAGGAAGGAAGGAAGGAAGGAAGGAAGGAAGGAAGGAAGGAAGGAAGGAAGGAGGAAGAGAGAGAGAGAGAATACATGCTTTGAAATCATGTATTTGTTTGGCTAAGTTTTTATGTCCTGTTTTATAGTCCCAGAGATCTCTTGTAAAGGTTTCTCACAGTAAAATCACTTTCAAGGCTAGAATCTGGTGCCAGAATTTTTCTGGCAATGGTTCTTATCCTCTCTCACACCTTGTGTTAGCCTTTGTCAAGTGGTGACTTGTTGCAGTATCAGTGAAGCAGTAAATTATTTATTTATTTGTTTAATATATTTATATGCTACCTTTTCCCCAGAGCAGGACCCAAGACAGCTTCCAAAAAAGTTAAAAACACTAATTTAAAATAATTAAAAACATTTTAAAAACATATACAATTATTTTTTAAAAAGACTGCAAAAATTTTAAAAAATATCTTGATAAATTAAAACCCACCAAAGCGCTTATCTCTCTCTGCTGCAAGTAGGTTATGGATCCCTGGACAGCCCCTTTCACATCCAGGCTAACTTTCAGGTTTAGCATTGACTTGGAAGCCACAGGCACCATTACTTCCATCATGGTCTACTAGGCTGCAGACACTGTTAATGACCTTGGAAACATGGGAAGGGTGCTGAGGGGTTATTGCCCAGTTTGTAGTAGAGATTAATCTTATTTTGTGGTCTATCTTTTAAGGCAATCTTCCTTAGATCAACACTGTGGGTGGGACATCCCAAGGCAGAAATATTATGCCACATACAGTACAGGGTTATTTTGCTGTGAAATATTATGCCATATGCAACATAAGAAAGCCAGCCTGGTGTAGTTGTTTGAGCAGCGGACTATGACCCTGGATTGGATTCCCCACTCAACCATGGAGACCCACTGGGTGACTTTGGACACTTCACACTGTCAGCCCCAGAAAACCCTGTGATAGGTTCACCTTAGGATTGCCATAAGTCCGAAACAACTTGAAGGCACACAACAATAAGAACAAGAACAACATGCAACACAGGGTTATTTTGCTATTGCTGTTTTAAGAAGAAATCACTAACTTATTCATGTTATGTCATAAAAAACTCAAAGCATTTGCAATTATCAGGAATAACAACTGGTGATCCTAGGACTGTGAATGGAACTCTGGGTTATGATGCGATGAGTGACATTATTTTAAAAACTGCCCTGATGTCACCTACTTAAAATTTAAAATGTGGACTAGACAAACACATTCCTTAGCATCCAAGTTCACAAATAGCTACAGCTCAGTCATGAATGGGCTCACATGTACATTATTCCTGTGCAACAATTTATTTGTAAAATAAATTCATGGGATCACTCGTACATCCCAAAATACTTAGCATCTTTGGAAGCATCCCTTAGGAAACTCAGTGAACATTTGTATAACTTCTGCGGCTCCTAGTTCTACAGAACTGAAGGCATCCTGCTTTTGATGCTGAGCATGTGCCAAGGAAACAGTAGCAGAAAACAACAAGGTTGATTTGTTCCAAGCCTCTAGTGTAGCACAGCCGTGGCTCTTGTGCAATGTATTACACCAAAAAGTCTTCCCCAACTAATGAATTTGGTTGTTCATCCAAACTTTCCAATGAGTAACATGCTGGTTTATCCAGTTCCAAGATCTAAAAGGGAAAAATATGAATGCGTAAAGATGAAGGTTGTCTTTTTGATAATGTTGCAGGGAAATGAAGCAGAGAGGAGGAGCAGAAGAGAATACAGGTTGTTTTGAAAGAGATTGCCTGGGGCACGCCACACTGCTGGTTGTGTAGGTTGCTGCAAGAAGAGTATATAAAACAATCTGGTACAGGAAGCGGGAGAGAAAGTTTTCATCCTTCCCTTGGGTAGAGCAGCAGGTGAGGTGGAAAAAAATCAAACCCAGAGGGATCTGTTGGCAGCGAGAATGCCTCCCCAGTCGGGTGCTAGTGTGAGGAAACCAGAACCTGATTCCGGCGCTGGACAGCTTTTCACCTGGGGGGAGATAGCACTCCGCAATGGCAAGGGCAAATCCAAAGAAGAGAAGTGGCTGGTCATCAACAGGAAAGTCTATGATGTCAGCCAATTCTTCTGGCGGCACCCTGGAGGAATGAGCATTATCAGCCACTACGCGGGACAAGATGCCACGGTGAGATTCTGTGGTGAGAGTCTGATCTGTGCGGAAGGACCAGGTCAGAGAATGTGTGTGCTGTATGAGCGTGATCCCCTTTCCATCTCTAGTTATCTCCCAGAATTTCCAGTACCAGATCTATAAAGACCTCTGCCTGCAACCCTGGGGCACCATTGCCCAGGCAGAGGCTATAGGCTATTTTGGGATGGGTGGACCAATGCTCTGATGCAGTGTAAGGCAGCTTCACATAATTATTACATTCACTTTGCAGTTTTCCGTGAACACAGAAAAGAAGGTTACTAAGATTTAGAAGAAGGACAAGAACAAACAGAAAAGCTCATCCCAAAAGAAACAGCTTGTTGAGGGAAAAAATATGAGCTGTGTTTGGGCAGAGATGAGTGAAACAATAGTCTGTGGGCCCAGATTGGACAAAGGTGGCTAGCTGGCGAGAGTCCTGCAGGCTGTCGGGCTGTTTAAATCTCACTGCCTTTTAAGGGGTTAGACAGCAGATTGTGTGTAAGGTTTCGACCTTGGCCTTTAAGGCCTATCCAAACCATATTTGCTCAAAAACAGGTGAGATTTAACAGGCAACTCTAAGAGAAATTCACTTTTGTTTTGTCTTCTGCACTCATGTATCTGTTGTTATCTACTTGGGAGAAGCCAAAAGATTTTATGTTAACGCAGATTTGTTTAGTGTTTGAGCATTTGCCCTGATACGTACTTTTAAGACTGTAGGCACGACTGTGTATTTTGTTATAGAGTGTCTTCCATTCCTGGGATACATTTACAAGAAATGAAATGTTCTAATTTGTGGTGTTTCAGTAAGGTTACTAGTAAGCTCATTCTATGTAGGTGCCTCCTGAGACCAAGAATAATCTGCAGAAGCAATGGTACCTTTCAAGCTTATTTCACTTCAGCTGTTGCAGAAATGATGTAATTATTAATTCAATGATTTATGCTTGATCATTTCAAGTTTGATTGTTTTTCTTAAAAATACATACAGCAGTGAAATGAATTCTGAATTCAGCTTGGTGAATTAATGCTGACCTACAAGAGCAGACACAAACTTGATCCATTTCCACACTACACTGTTATAGATTATTCCACTTTCAACATCCAATGGAATCCTGGGGTTTGCAGTTTAGGGAGGGAATATTTGGCCTCAGTAAACTGCAAACCCCAGAATTCCACAGGATGTTGCAAGTGGAATGATAGCACTATAACAGTATAGTGCGGAAATGGCCATAGTATTCTGTTGCTAAAAAGATATAGTTTCCTGCACCCACAAATTAACGTATGAATTCAAAATGGTTTTGGCTGAATTTGGTTTCAGTTTGTGCTCACTTATAAATGGCACATTCCACCTTGCCTTTTGCCAGGAACCTCCTGTCTGCCGGGGAGAAAAAATTCAAAGGCACAGAAGTAGAATTAGTGCACTTCCAGATGGAAAGTGCCTCCTGGCACTACCGCTGCTTTGTTGGTACAAGTGGTAATGGCATTGCAACAGACTTTCCCTGTGTTCATGCTTCCCAAGTGCCTTATACTCAGCTATGTTGTATCTCCACCCATCCTGAGAAAGTATAGCTTTGGGGGAAGGGAAACACTTGTGAGCTCCTCTAACAGTCTCTGCTATTTTGTTAAAAAGGAAAAAAAATTGTCTATAAAGTGTGCATCCAGGCTGATTGAAACCCCAGATTTTATTCCTATTCTTTCTGATTTTATACTGGGTTTTTTAAAAAAGCTGGGAAGTTGGTATTAAAAGTCTCTAATCATACAGGGAGCTTCAGAAAATATTCTGAGATAAGCAAAATATATATGGATCTCCAAAACAAAATCAGAAAGAATAGGTACAAAACCTGGGACTTTGAGTGCTTCCAGTCTGATTGAAACATGCCAGAAGCTGTTCCTGTTCTTTCTGATTTTGTTCTGGGTTAAAATAAACTTGGAGAGCTGGCACAAAATGTCTCTTATTGTACAGAAAATATTCTGGGATAAACAAAACAAATATGAATCTCCAAAGAAAAATTGGAAAGAACAGGAACAAAATCTGGGACTTCTTCGTTTTCTTAACCAGTCTGAATGCACCCTCTCTGGTCTTTTAAATCAGTCCAGATATGCCAAAATTGGAGATAGGGAACCTTAATTTCTATATCAGTGGTTCTTAACCTTTTCTTTATCACAGACCCCCTTTATATATCTTTTGTTGCCACGGACCACCAAGACTTAATGTGAGGCTGTATGGAGGTAGAAAGAAATGACACATGCTTTATCTCAGCCCCTCAGTGTCATTCACTTGCATGTTTCCACTTTGTGCAGAAATAGAAAGTGCTGAGTGCATTTTTTGCTATCACTTTCATAACTTTTGAATGGTTTGAGATGTTGTAATGAAACTTTGTACAAATGATGTCTGTCATTGACAAAAGACTCCTGCTCTTTGAGATCATTGAGATCACTTTCTTCCTTTCTTTTTTAATAGTAAAAGCCCATAACATTTTTTCAAGCCTTCACAGGCCCCCTGTGAGAACATCATGTCCACCCTAGGGAGGGTCCACAGATCCCAGATTAAGAATCACTGTTCCGTATGGTTCTCCACTTCTCCTATTTTACTTTGCTTTTTGCTCAGTGATTTGATTTGCAGTTTTCTTACTACCAAACTCTGAAAACTGCTGTTTCATTGGCCCCCATGCTCTTCTTTTTAACAAATTTGAGGGTTACTGTTGCTGTGGATAATGCTGCTGCAAAAAGAGGCTCAGAACTGGGCAGATTCTACCACAGCAGCATGATTTTCAGAGCTGCTGGCTCTGAAGTGGAGAATCCTCAGATTTGCTGGAATCAGAAAGTTTAACTTACTGTTGTTGTGTGCCTTCGAGTTATTTCTGACTTATGGCAACCTGATCACAGGTTTTTCTTGGCAAGATTTGTTCTGAGTGGGTTTGCCTTTGCCTTTCTCTGAGGCTGGGAGAATGTGACTTGCCCAAGGTCAACCAGTGGGTTTCCATGGCTGAGTGAGGATTCAATCCCCAGTGTCCAGAGTCATAGTCCAACATTCAAACCACTACGTGACACTGGCTCTCTTTACTACACTGGCTTTCTTCAATATCCCCATCACCACCACTACTAAGCTGCCTGTCTCAAGTAAATATGATAAAATAATTTCATCAGATTTGTCATAAGTTATATTTAATCACCACTAAACTGAAGTACATTTTTTAAAAGCAGGCTGAAAATTTAACATCAGTCTGAATTTGCTCTGGGTATGGTAAGTTTGCCAAGTGCAAGACAGGACAGGATTCCTGTAACTTTAACAGTAGAAGAAGGAAAGGCCACAGGTATTTCTTGCACTACAGTTAAAGGTACTAGGGCCTTGTCCTGTCTTATCTTGTATTTCAGCTGGCAACCCTGAAGTAGGGATCAAGGGTGTTTGGGGAGGTGAGAGATCAGGGGTGTAGGAGATGAGGCCACTGTCCCCATAACAATTCTGCCATGTTCTCTTTCCTTTGGGAACATTGCCTGCCCTTTTTCTTTGTATGCCTGAACTCTCAATTATGGTAGTGCTAGAAATTTGGGGACTGAAAGAAAATATTGTGAGTGGTGGTGGTGCAGAATTCTGATGAGCGAGTGTCCTTATTTTGCCCTGATACCAATACTGCCAAAATCCTCTAGGCAATCTACCGGAGCTGGATTTTGTGTGTTCTGAAGCAATAGCAGTGAGTGTGTTTTGAACAAGCTTGGCCCAACAGAGTCTGTGGCTGGGTGAGAAGGATCCACTGCCCCTGAAATTTATGAGGATATTTATGTGCCAGCCTTAGAGAAAGACAGATTGTTCTGAAAGAGATGCAGATAAAGGAGAAGAGAGAAGAAGCGTATTTTTGTATATACAAATGTGTATAAGTGACTCTGGGCCTTGTACAAAAATGTACATTATTTGTGAATAAGTTTGCACCCCAAATCCATTGGCATGGGGGAATGATCCAGAAAGAGCACCCTGCAGGTGATAGGATGGATGAGAGCACTGGACCTCTTGAGACAAATGCAGGGCAGATCATGTTTGCTTTGCACATCACTAATTGAAGGCATTGTGTATGAGAAAGACTGCATTAAGAGAAGCAATTGATTAAGAGGCCAAAAGCAAATTACACCAAGTGCATGTCACGCTCGTGGCTGGCTATGATGATGATTGCAACTACTCAACATTGTCTTCATCTTCTTCTCCATAGCAAACAGGCAACAAAGATAAATAGCAAAGGGTCAAACTCTTTCTGGAAACTGGTTGCGCTGCAGGACAGAAATGGCTCTGCCACAGAGAATGCGGGGCAAGCTGAGAGACACCTCTGTCTTTCCGATATTCATCTCCACCATTCTTGACTCATCTGCACATTTTTCTGTCCACACTTGCAAAGAGGCTGTGCTGGTATTCTGCTCTTTCCTTTCTTGGTGGATTTTCTGCAATAAGAAAGCAGATGGAGGCAGGGAGTGCTGGGAAGAGATGGTCAGATTACAGATCAGCAATGAAAGGAACCCTAAACCCTATGAAGTGGAAAAAGATGTTCCGTGGAGATTTCTCAATGGAATCTTGTTTGAAGACATTCCTAGATGGGGTGAAGAAGTTCCAAAGAAGTACACAACAGAGTGTACTTCCCAAATGAAGTCTTAGTGGACAATTTCCAGACTTCATTTACTCACTTTGCCAAAGGACGAGTCCAGGCATAATGATGAGATCAAAAGTCTCCCATGTTTTCTCTGCTGTTCTTCAACCTGCTCTCATATTGGGGAAAATGCAGTACAGGTTTTCCTCTCTTTGATTGAAAAAGGCAAAAGAGCAGTACTGATGGAGAAACCTTCTGCTGTCCTTTTCTGCCTTTTCCAAAAAGTACATTCTTAATGTGGGCAGTGGCATTTTGAGAATGTCAGCCATTCTCCACATTTCCATGGGCTTTTATGGGAAAAATGATGAGCATCAGCAAAGCAGATGAAGGGAAAAAAACACTATTTAGAGGCACTCATTTCTTTCCTGTTCCACCTTTCCAAATTTTGCAGCACACAGCTGCCAGGCTGATCTCGGGGCACAGTGATAGGAAGGAAGCTGTATAAAAATAACTTATTGCTTAATTGTTCTCCAGATGTTTTGTTCAAGTTGTGTGAGTTCATGTTTCTTGATCTCCTCATCTACAGATTTAAGTGGAAGCTGCTCCTTGAGGCCTTTTTGTTGTTTAAGCAGCTCCAGAGAGCTGAGGGTAGGACCCTCTATTTTGTGGCAGTTGGGGCACTGGTGGTAGTGAATTGGTGGATTTGCTCCTGGTTTTAGTATGAACTGTAAAGTATAGTGGTCCTTCCACTTTCCTGAGGGGTCAGGGTGCAGAACCCTCATGAAAATGGAAAAACCATGAATGACTCCCACAATGCTCTCCCTCCCATTCCCTTCTAGGGCTCCACCTCCATTCTTTTGCATTTTGCCTCAGCGCACATTCTCCCACCACAGCCAAATGCATGGGAATGGGAGGGGAAGCTCCACAGAGGAGAATGCATCTGTGTGCCTTCCTCCCCATTCCCTAGCCTTTTTCGTGGACGTGTTTGCCTTCCTTCTCTGTGCCTGGCAAAATGCAAGGGAATTGTAGGTGGAGAATGTAGGGGAAGGTATGCAGACTCACAAATAATCAAATTCGTGAAGGTCAGACCTGTGAATGTGGAGGGAAGACTGTAGTTCTGAATCAATTTTGGTGAATCTGGTTCAGCATCTTGGACAGCTCCTTTAAAGTTTGGACTAAAGCCTAGAAGAGATTTCCCCTTTCCCACTGTCATGGATGTCACCATCTACCGCTGTTTAAACAGGGGGTGGTGCTGCTGCTCCTTCTCTGCTTAGGATCTCTAAGCAAGGAGGGCAACAAGCAACTTTTCCCCCAAGTTGAAGTTCACAAGTCATTTGTCCCTCCTCTGGAGAGCATGGCACTCTGAAGCAATTCCTCCTATTTGTTCTCCTTGCAAGATGTCCAGAAGCCAGCAGAGTCACAGCACATGTACAACTAGTATGAGCTTTCCTTAGAATCATAGAATCATAGTGCCGGCAGAGACCACAAGGGCCATTGAGTCCAACCCCCTATCATGCAGGAATACACCATCAAAGCACTCCCAACAGATGGACATTCAACCTTGGCTTAAAAACCTCCTCCAAACAGGAAGACTCACCATACTCTGAGGCAGCACTGCTCCTTCATCTGCTTTTTCTGTTGCATTCTACTTTGCCATCTTTTTCTTAAATATGCACAGTTTCACCTCACTGGAGTAGTGCATCTGAAGTCCTGGTGAAATTAAAGGATCCTCACCACAAGGCTTCATAGGTCAGTGAGATTGTGAGTCCCTTCCTGGTTATGGGTTGAATTTTAGCTGAATTGTCCAAGGTTTTGAAGCCTAATCCCCCAAGATACAAAACCTTGGACAGCTCCTTTAAAGTTCATACTAAAACCCACAGCAGATTCACTGTCCATGGACACGGAGCCACCATTCTCCATGCCTGTAGAGTTATAACAATAGGAAAGGTTCTGTGTATAGCAATTGTTGTGGAAATCAACACTATAGCAATTTAGGTAAAGCAGATGGATTGAGAAGAACACAAACCATGGGAAGGAAGGAGAAAGCAGAATGAGAAGAAGCCACAGAAGCACAGAAATGTCAGTGATATTTATTTGACCATCAGTCCAAACTCCCCAAGAAATCACAAGTCCAAAGTCACACACAGATACACATTATTGCCTGTGAGTCCCGTGTGCTATAAAGAAGTGAGGATGTGCCTAAGAAATTGTGTTCTGGCTCCTGATTCAACCAGGACATACCATCTGTCGCTGAAATGAAACTTGCCATTCTGACTGTCAAAGTCTATCTCTCCAGCACAATGGTTTTTTCCCCTTCATACCCAACCTCTTTATCTGTTTCTTAGGATGCTTTCACAGCTTTTCACAAGAATGAGGATCTGGTAAAGAAATATATGAGTTCACTGCTAATTGGAGAACTGGCACCTGATCAGCCCAGCTCTGAGCCCACCAAAAATGTAAGTTTTTCCCTAAAACTAACATTTAAAAAAACATCAGAGGGATGGAATCAGGGAGGGAAAGAGGGAGGAAGGGGAAGAGAAAATCCACCAGCTTGCAGACATAAGTCTCTGAAAGTTGGTCAGACATGCTCTAGGTGATGAAGGGATATAAAGTAAATCAGGATCTATTAGTAATAGATCTCTGGGAGACTGACAGTAATAGACCCTTTGCAAAGGTTACATGCTCCCAAACATTAACAACAAAAAGACCCTCTCCCTAAAGCTAACCACATGTAAAACACTTGGGAGAGGGGACCTAAGAGCAGAGTCTTCTGTGAAAGGATTACTATTTCAGTTCTGGCAAATTCTTGGCCTGAACCATTTGCTTAGAGATACCCTATTTCTTGATTCTATTCAGTGCATATCTGCCCTGAACAAATGGTGGGCCACAAGGTTCCATTAAAACGAGCAAAACAGATATTAAAATCTGCTTGATCCTGTTCTAAGTGATCTAAAAGTCTGATCTAAAAGTCTGGAGGTTCTGAAAAGTCTGACTCTAGGATTCCTTTGTGGTGCTACAGCTTCCATCAGAATGTTTCAGCAATGAGGTCCCTAGAGGACTTAAGGCAATCTTTTTCATAATGGTCTAGATTAGAGGAAAGAGCCAGCTGTTGTCCCATACAGCATCACAGGAACAGTAGCACACCCCCGCTCCGGAAAGAGTAATTCTGCATCCAGCTATCATGGAAGACATGGGCATGCTTTGTGGAATTGTCTGGCAGGCAGTGGAGGGATCTAGAGGAACATTTAAGTCTAGTGGTCCCTCTGCCTTGATCTTCAGTTCACCCACATCTTATCCTGATCCCTATCTGTTCATTCACCCTCCATTCCTTCCCCAATATGGAATATCAGCTTCGTTGGTCACTATTTGAGGGCAAGTAGAATTTCTCCTCCTTGACTATTTAAACTGGTCCAGCTCCTTTGGTGTTTCATATACCCTAAGCTGCACAAAGTTTGGAAATTTAGGTTTGGGTATGGGAACCATAGCTCTATCTGATGAAGCCAGCT
This sequence comes from Iguana delicatissima, assembly GCA_948472985.1. Lineage (NCBI taxonomy): Eukaryota > Metazoa > Chordata > Lepidosauria > Squamata > Iguanidae > Iguana > Iguana delicatissima. The sequence goes on from CAOKZL010003115.1 coordinate 44,919, forward strand.
ATGCTCCATGAAAGTTTATAGCAGAGAAAAGGTCATGGTCTTTGAAAGGCCACAAGACATTTTGTTATCCTAGATTCCTAGATGGGACGCTGCTATTTGTCCCCAAATCCTGTATGTGGGGTTCTCATAAATGTCTGGTGATTGGGGGAAACAAAACCCTGGACCACATAGAGTATATTATCTGATCCAGCAGATATCTTATAATGCTCTGAGGTAATATGAATTATGTATATCTCATGAAGATACAGCTTAACAGTTGTTATTTTTCATAGGAAATGCTCATACATGACTTTCGTGAGCTGCATGACACTGTGAAGAAGACAGGACTCCTGAAGACCAATTATCCTTTCTTCATTTTTATGTTTCTCCACGCTTTCCTGCTAGACATTGCAGCTTGGCTTGTTATCTGGTACTTTGGGAAATCTTGGGTACCCTTCCTTGTTGGTGTTGCAGTATTTACCATAGCACAGGTAATATAGCTTTTTCACAGGATGTAACAGGATTCTAGACAATTCTTCAGCCCTTCTGAACCAGTTAATTATCTCAGACCGTCGGCCCTGCTCCCAACCTGCAATGGTGACAGGATCACAACAGGACAATGACAACGGTTCTGCATGATGTCGTCACAATCCTGTTGCAATCCTGTGGCCACCCATCACAATCGCAGAGTAAATCATTGATGGATTCAATGAACTGCAATTGCACAGTCCTCCAACTGCCCTCTCATACTTACCTGCTGTGCAGAGGGTCAGGAAGCACAATGGCTGTGCCTCCTTCCCCAGCACAGCCTGGGGAAGTGCCAGGCTGTGCTGTGGAAGGGAGGGATGTGGCCATCACACATCCAGTGCAGAGGGAAGCACTTCTGTCGCCCTCCCCTCCCTGGAGAGCCAATCCTGGGATCTCCATGGGATGGCTTCAGCAAAAGGTAAGCTGTGGAAAGGGTCCCAGTGCTAAAGAATATTCACTGTAACCACTCAGCGTGAAGTAGTGGAATTTCAGCCCCAGTTTATATATGAACTTATGACGCTGATTAGTACCAAGTCCAATGTGTTCATCTTATGTCAATGCTGTCCGCACTGACTCATAGCCACTTTCTAGTGATGACAGTAAGAGCCTTTCATCAATGAGACAAATGAGACTATTGCATGCTAATGAAATACTGAGCCAAATACATATACATGCTAGGGGTTTGAGGCCTGAATAAGTATGGGTCCAATTGAATCAGTTGTTCAATGGTGAATCAACACATACCCAAAGTCCATTGATCCAGTGGATCTACTCAGATTGGAAATACCTGTAGGATTCAGGCCATGAATAGAAACACTGCTGCTATGTACACAGAATACATAGTGTAAAGCTGTCAGCCAATAGTCAGCCGGAGCAGCCTTGGAATCTGGAGTTGGATGAAAACCATTAAATGCTTTGCTTCAAATACTGTCCCTCTTCTCTTCAGAGCAAAGCTAGTCTTAAGGCATAATGATAGTGAGAGAAAGGATTACCCCCCCTCCCAAGTATCTACACCTATGGTTCTGAAATTGTTCATTTCCCTCTCCATTGGCTGCTAGTTACAGGATAGAAATAATGAGCAGATCAACTTTCCTTATTGTTGCTATGTGCAGCCCCATCAAGTGTTTTTGGTGGCCAGATCAGAGCCTATACATATTGAGCATGCAATGGATCTTCAGGTCAGGATCCTTGCCAGTCTCTCCTTCATTTGACCTACAAGGCAAAGAACCACATACTCACAAATATCCAAAAGGTGCTATATTATAAAAAGGTCTTGTTACGCCTTATATGTTACGGGCGTGCTATGCAAATTGCTTTTCTGCTAGTTCAGCCTGCTGTACTGCTCTATCATGTAAAGCAAAGATGGCAAACTTCTAGGGGGCTGGGAATTCTAGTGGTGTGGCAGCAATTTAAAAAAATAAATAAAAATACCCTGCAACACCCTTGAAAACTAGAATTTCTGCTTTAAAACAAAGAGGAGAGCACTTTGGTTTAAAGCTGATAGCACTCCCAGAAGTGCCTTATCTGTTTCAGAGCAAAGCATGTACTTCCCCCACATCTTGATTTAAAAGCAGAAGTTCTAGTTTTCAAGAATGTTGTAGACTGATTCCCTTGCCCCCATATTTTGGCTGCAAAACACGGCTAGGGACTTTTGCCATTTTCTTACCAAAAAGGATTTTGGCCATTTCCACACTAGTCTGTTATAGTGCTATTATTCCACTTTCAACATTCTATGGAATCCGGGGGTTTGTAGTTTAGGGTGGAGCCTCAAAGTCCCCTTCAAAGTCCCCTTCAAGAAGAAAGAGTATAATACTCTGCCTAGCTGCTCTCCTCCCACTTCCAGCAGCTGTCAAGCCCCAAGAGAGGCTCCTATTGCTGCTTCTTATTGGTGTGGAAGGGAGGGAGGAGGGAAGCAATTCAGTTACTGAAGAAGCAATTGGTCTAGGCTCAGAGGTGAGAAGAAAAGAGGGTGTGCTCAAGGATGGATCGCACCTTTCCTTTCATTTCCTGGGAGCTCAGAGCAACTACATCTTCATAGTTTGCATTGGCTCCCCCCTTCCTCCCCAGTGGTAAGCATGAGCAGCCCCCCCTGCTTGGACATAACAGCTGTCAAAGGGTGGAAGTTTTGGAACAAAGCATGAAGGGCTAGAGAACAGCCTGCTGTGTTTCATCCAAAAAGAGATATATTCACATGTAAGCCACGCTTACATGTGTCTATGTCATGAACAGAATGCTGCCCATTACTTCCTTCTTAATAGCTTCTTGGGAGTCAGTCATGTTCACAACAAAGATGTCCATGGTTGTATATGACGCCATTTGCATAGGTTTTGGAGCCACCTAGATGAGAGCATTCTAAATAGAATAGCTGGTGGTGCTCTTCTCAGATGCTGATTGTATGTAGTTAGAGAGTGAAAGATTAATCCTTACAAATCAAGTTGCTGGAGATAAAACCTTCCTCTTGTGTCTCACCAGTGGCAGCAACACACTGTGTGAGAATGTAGGAGAAGGCCTTCTCTACTGTAACACCTTTGTTGTAGAATGCCCTCCCCTCAGAGGCTTGGTTGCACTGATGCTGGCTTCCTTTCAGTGCCATGTGAGGACGTGGTTTTTTATGAGTTTTTAAAGCCTAAAGGATTTCTTCTAATGTTCAGATGTGCATAGCTTTAAACTTTATTAACTTTTTTTTTTTAAAAAATCAATTGTTTAATGTATTTAGAATGATAGAATGATATGTAATGGTTGAAATTTTATATAGTTTAAACTTACTTTATACTAAACTGCTTAGAGATCGCATATATAGCCCAGACTATAAATATTTTGATAAAATAAATGAAATGAAATGAAACACATCACCTTAGGGTTTCCTTTCTATATTCCAGAACCAGTATGGGTTTCTTCAGCATGATTTTGGGCATGTTTCAGTGTTTCAGAAGCCCAAGTGGAATCGACTGGCTCACCTCATCGTGGCAGGAGTACTTAAGGTAGGGGTCCCATGCAGAGATTGGTTTCTTTTTGTGTTTTGTTAGTACATACAGTAAACTGGTTGAAGCAAAACAAGTCTGGTTCTGGTCAGAGACTAGCTGGGAGGTTGTTTGTAAATACTATGCATTGTCCAGCACCATGTGTTCCATGGAAGAAAGGCAAGATAGCAACATAGTACAGAAACAGCAAATCAGATACAAGTACTAAAGGCGGCACTGTCTTAGTTTGACCCTACTGAAGCAAAAAGGCTGATCTCTGGGGCTTAAATAACGTGGTGGTGGTACTGAAAATGGGGTGGGGCAGTTATGACAACATTTTTAGAACCCTTTTCCAGCATGACAACAGCTTCAGTTTCCTGATTTCATTCATACTCATTATAATCCGGTAAGGTAGAATGGGACTGTTATCCCCATACTGCTGGTTGTTTGCTGAGGCAGAGGAAGGAGTTATGTGAATAATTCAAATTCCTAACCTACTACAGCAGATGTGCCACCTTCAACTCACTGCAGAAAAGATGGCATTTAAATGTAACGAAAGACCCTTTCATATTACACAACAATAGCGCAGATTTACCTTTAACTGTCATGATTCCATCCCACTGAATTCTGGGATTGGCAGTTTAGGGAAGGGCCTTTAGGATTCTCAACCAAAGAGTTCTGGTGCCTCTGACCAAAGTACAAACCCCAGGATTCCATAGGATGTAACCATCGGAGTTACAGTGGAATCATAGTGCTATATTTGCATAATGTGAAAGGGCCCCAACAAACAAACAGATAGGTGCATGAAGTATGGCAAACTGAGGATGTGTGCACACACCTATCCAAATGGCTACAGGGCAAAGCATTCCAAACGGTGGGTCCCAAAGGCTGTGAAATGCCAGAGGCTTTGCTGTGACACTTCTAAGCAGAGTTTGGAAACATTAGTTTCTTGGACAACAATTCCTGGAACCCAGAAGGCCACATTTGTGAATTCTTGTTCAGAAAAGAAATATTTTCAAGCTCTTGCCTCAAAGTATTACCACTGATGTATTGGTGTCAATAACACAACCTTTCTTGCTCAGTGCATTAACTAAGCATATGGAGTGGGATGCAAGATCTTGATAACAACCAAAATCATGCACAGGCAACCTGTGGTATGCATGTGATTCTCATGGTTCCTTCTGTGAATCATCACAGCTGTCTCCCACAGATTTTCCTAAACCATACGAATGCTGTATTGCAGTTGATGCTCCTGCCATGACTGTATTGAAAAAAAGAAGGCATATAGAAATGGCTGTCTTTACCCAGTACCCATCACACTCCCAGCAGCTCACCACATACACTATCAAGAGCAAAATTTAAATCTTCTCTGCCTCAGTGACTGGTAGAAGGGAGGCACAAGGTGATCTCAGTGTGCAGGGACCCCTGGAGATTCATCATCCCCAACCATGCCCACTGTGATAGGATGGGGGCGGAATTGCATGCTACATACATGGCTAGGTGAACACATGCATGGGGGCAGTGCATGCATGTGGTCCTTGTGTGTACATATAGGCATGAATGTATGACCTCCAGCTCACTGCTCATGTGACCCTTGGGGAGAAGGTCAAAACCTTTCCCCACCTGGTTCTAAATTAATAGAATTGCCAGCAATTTCACTCCAGTCCCTCACTGAAATATGTTGTTAACTAATCGTGACTTTTAGGCTGGCAGCAAAAGGCCCTGGGAGAAGGAAATCATTTCTGATGTGTGCAACCATGAGTCAAGTTAATTTTTGGGACATTTTAATTATGTCTTTTAAAACACTGGTGTTGATTTTTGTGTCAAGAATAAGCATATGATATGGTTCTTACAATATATATATATAAATGAAGAATTTGTGATTTCATCAAATATATATATATATATATATGCAGGGTGGGCCACCCAGCTGGTGGAAGCATATGCATAACCAGCATCACGCCAAACCCAACTGCTTCCGCAAGGACCCAGATCTCAACATGCACCCGCTCCTGTTCAGCCTGGGGAAGACACTCTCTGTGGAGGTGAGTAAACAAGAAGTCCTGGAAGACCTCAAGTGATGAGGGGGGGACACAGTAAATTAAAAGAATCCAGCCCTCTAATTATTTCTGATTTCTCTCAGTTCTCTATGTGTCCATTCATAAGTTTACTGTGCCGCATTTCTGTATTCATCTGTGATTTTATTTTTAAAAAACCCAATTGCATAAAATGGCATACTAAATTTCAGTTTTGAACATACCGTCTCACAAAGTACACCCTTCTAAATGAATTTTCGCACACAGTATACTTTTCTAAACAGACTAGTTCCTAAAGTGCATACACATCTTATGGATTTTTGTACATTTGTCAAACTGAGAACCACATTGTAAAATTCTGAGAAGCATGAAGTCTGACGGATAGCTGTATTCTGATTTGCATCATAGTCCAAGTGGCATGGAATTTCTTCTTCTTGTTTCACTTTCAAACATACTCAAGTAGTTCTATAACTTTTGACTGAGACTCATTTGTTTCTTCCCCCTCTTATATCTCTTTTTATCATTGCCCATAATTTGTTCAGTGTTTTTGTCCTGGGCTGCTGAGTATGAACGTTAGAAATTCTTGCCTGAGGTATGGCTCATGCCCTTCACTTGTCATTTTGTTTTCCCTTTGCAGCTTGGAAAAAAGAAGAAGAAATATATGCCTTACCAGCACCAGCACAAATACTTTGTTTGTGAGTATCTCTGCCATTTTGTACAAGAACCCAAATTTAGCAGCTGCATCCAAAAGGCCGTGCTTCTTGATGAATCAGGTCAATTGCATGAGGGATTGATGGCTGGAGCACTTTGATAAAAAGCATGGGATCTATGGGATAAAAGCACAGGGTGGACAGAGGTGAATGTTATATGATTTGGGACAGAAGAAAGAAATCTTTCAGAAATACCTTTGATTTGACTTGATTGAAGTTCAGCTAGTTGGCAGCTCAGGGAAATGGCTCATGTTTGTTTTGTTCTTGCTTTCTTTTCACCTCTAGTCTTAGCCCCAATGACATTCGTTGTTTTTGTCCAAGTGATTATATTCCGCTTTGCAATTCAGAGGAAAAAATGGCTGGTAAGTAATCTGCAAACATGTTGTTGAAATGCTTCTTGAGGGTTGCTGTACAAGTGGGACAGTGCTTGACTGTGTGGTCACTGACCACGGGTGGCTACTGGAGAGGCAATAGAGAAACGTCTTATTTTTTCATTCCCATCTCACACAAAACAAAATGGAGAACCTCTCAAATATAGAAGAAATAGATATTGCATTGATTCACTCAATGAGCTGTCACTACTGCAAAGCATCAAAAAGTTACTTTTCTGGATTCTCCAGGATTTTATGAGTTGTAATCTGAAAGAGCAACTTTTCTAAGATCTGCCCACTTGTGGCCAAGACTAATGAATATAAAAGTTGGGCTATCACAATTTAAGCCCCCTCTCCCCACAAAAAACAACTATACACATGTCTACATTGCCTCATCTCTCTACCAGTTTAGCTCCAGTCACCTCAACCAAATCTTGGTTTTAAAGAATCATGAGTTCAAACAAAATTCTTCATAGAGGTCAGAAAAAGCTGTCAATTTCCTTTCCTTTCACATTCAAATTTGTGAATGCTGATGAAATACTGATGAAAAATGCATTTCTCCCCTATTCCTAGCTGCCATTATAGTGCTGTTTGGTTCACATCACTCTACTACCACCTCGTGGCAGAAAACAAATATTAATGATTAGAATTAAAAGAAGCCCATTTAGCAAAGGTCTCTTTTACATTACATAAGTGTAGTTCAATTACCGTTAGTGAATTCTACATAATTTTGGGATTTGAAATTTGGTGAGGCACTAGAGGAGATCTCTTGCTGAGAAATCTAAACACCCCTTCCTAAAATTACAAATCCCAGGGTTCCAAAGAATGTAGCCTTGATGGTTAAAGTGGAATCAGTGTGTGTAGTGTGAAAGAGACCAAAGTCTTGGTGAGTTCAGATGAGGCTGTTGCTGTGCAGTCCCTCCATCTTATTAGCAGAATTTACACAAGGCCTATCACTCATTAGTAATCAAGCAAGTGTGTTCCAGGTCCTGCCTCCTATGCTTTTTCTAACCACAAAAATAAAATGAAAAATAAAAATAAAATAATTGAAAACCTGGAAGAGGAATTGAACTGCAGTACCATTTTTCAGCAGTCGTATACAGGGTAATGTGCTATTGATGCAAGTTAGAAGGAGTTGCTTCAAAAGGTTGACAGCATCTTTTCTTTCTCTATCACTTACCAGGCACTTCTGACTGCAGAGCAATTTCATGTCTTGCAAAGCCAGTCTTTAGCCATCTGCTAAGGTTATACTGAGATTAGCAAGCAAGGAAAGATGCCCCTGAGCACAGAAATGCCTGGCTGTACAGCTACAGTCCTTCTACTGTCTGTTTTTATTTTTTTTTAATGATGTGTCATTTTGCTGGACTAGAGGTGGTCTTAAGTTGCCCAACAGTTGTCTTTTTTACAAAGCAAGATAAGGAGGCCCAGCTGACACATCCTTCACCAATTTCAGATGCTGTCTTCCCTTCTCCCTTTGAAGAAACAGCATTCAGAAGCAGCAAATCCAAGAAGCTGCTTCAGATGTCATAGGCAGGGTGGGTGGCTTCAGAATGGAAGCAAACTCTACATTTCTGAACCTGGAACTGTTCACAGACAATTATAGTGCTATATAGGTCGCCCTTCTATATGTGAGGGTTCCCTTCCAAGAACCCCCGCGAATAGCAAAATCTACACTTGCTTGAGTCCTATTATATTCAACAGTGGCAATGTGCACACGGGTAATTCAATGTGCATCACTACCATTTTAGGTATAGAAAGCAACAAAGATGTTCAGATTTGCATATCCGGAGACTGCAAGTAAGAAGGGCGCACTGTATTCCATTGCCATGGCAACATCCTATGGAATTCTGCGATTTATAGTTGGGTGAGACACTAGACATCTCTAGCTAAGAACGGAATACTTCTCTGTCAACTGCATATCTCAGGATTCCATGGAATGTTGCCATGACAGCTAAAGTGGAATATAGAAATACAACTGGGTAGTGTGGACGGGCCTCTCGTTGTGAAACTGTTCAGAAAAAAAAACAGGTTTTACAAACTCACCGTAGCTATGTTTACTCAGAAAAAAGGGTAAAAATCTTTCTGCTGGGATTTCACTCTTTTAAAAAATTATACCCAGGCAAAAGCACAAAGGAAATAGGGTGCTAAAATGGTGCTGAGAAGCAGTCAAAATGCTGAATGAAGGGGATGTGGCATCCATGAGGAGTCAAACAGAGCATGGGGAGATGTACACACCACAAAAACATGAAATCCTCTGAAATGTAGACCATCAATGGTAAATTCACCCTTAGCTAGGAAATGAAGAATAACTGGAAATATGAGGCAATCATTAATTTGTTTAGAGCCACCACAGAACATTTGTGCTCAGACCATCCCATGAGTTCTCCTCTCCAATCAGGGAGCTGTATTGACAAAGCAGCTGAAAGTAGTGATGTAGACTCAAATCAATTGACTCAGACTCAAGTCAGACTTAAATCATTTCAATGACTTGACTTGGACTTAACTCAGCATTAAATGATGCGCTGACTTGATTCAGCTTGTGACTTGTATATTTTTAGTGACCAGTTTGCTGCCCTTGGTTCAGTAACATAATGCATTCCTCCAGAAACCTTACAACTGTGAGCAATGTTTCCATCTCTTTTTGCTTACTGATCACATGACAATCTGTTTCAAGCCAAAGCCTGGCTACGTTTCTTGCAGGGGAACAGCAAACAGATTAGGCAATGGGCTTGAGGAGATCTTGATCCTTCCTTCTAAAGCTTTTGAAGCTTCACTAATGGGGAGTAAGAAGATCTTATTCCCCACTTCTAAAAAAGCCTCCAGCTTTGGGAAGGGGGAGTAAGAATGATCCTATTTCCCACTTCTGAAGCTGCAAATGGCAAACTCAGAAATGTGGAGGGCTAACTCCACTTAAATTTTTAAAAACAGAATTTATTTCACTCTGTCCAGAAATAGTAGAATATAGGTTGGGGGATAAAGTTGGCTCCCAGACTTTACACTTGACTTGAAAGTATCTGAGGACCTGAGACTCAATTTGAAACTTGAAGGTAGAGACTTGAGACTTGGCCCATGTTCGTACTGCGCTGTTATAGTGCTATTACTCCACTTTCAACATCCTATGGAATTCAGGGCTTTGCAGTTTAGGGGGGGCATTTAGAATTCTCAGCCAGAGAGCTCTTTGGCTTCAGTAAACTACAAACTCCAGAATGCCACAGGGTGTTGAAAATGGAATAATAGCACTTTAACAGTGTAGGGTGGAAATGGCCTTAGAGTAAAAGACTTTTGAATACATCACTGACTGAAAGTGCCTGAGCATCAATGGCCTTTCTGTCTTGTGTTCCATAGCTCAATCAGGTCATTAACAATCAGCTATAATGTGCAGTGGTGTTTCTTTTAAGAGAAACTGGCTTTAACTGTGTCCATGAATCTCTAGGAGCAGAGCCAACAAGTCTGAGTTTCTAGTGGCAGAACAGGAAGTTAAGGGCCTGAGCCAGAAAGATGCAATAGATCACAGATTAAACGGATGTCTCCTCAACTATTTTTGTTCCTTGGAACTCATTTTTGTGGGTTATGTTTGTTGCAGCCATTGTGGATTGTTCAATAGGGGATGGAAAAGAAATAGACCAATAGTTTTCATGGAGAGAAAGGCCCTTTTCGCTTGGCATTCGTCATGCGAAAGGGCCTCCAGAGCATTGCACAATTGTGAGTAGCATTTCAGACCATCTCCTTGCAATCGCACGACGCTGCTGGGGCCAGCAGGTGCTGATCACGCACTATATCATTTTTGGCTTTTACCCGAAAATGGTGTGTGATTGCCCATCGCTCTGGGGCCCCACATGCATTTACCTTGTGTTCGGAGCCTCCAGAGCCACGGCCCTAGCGCTTTCTCCCCCAGCGCAGCCTGGGAAAATACGTGGCTGCACTGCAGAAGGAAGAGGTGGAGCCCTCATGCTGCCTGCAACTTGGCAGGCAGCTCCTGTGGAGCAGAAGCAGCCGAGACGCAAGAGCCTCACAGAAAAGGCTGCTCACGTGATCCCCACACGACCATGCCGGATGCAGGTAAGTTGCGGAAAGGGCCAAAGACACACATTTTCAACAGTTATCAATGTGTGTATGTTGATGCCCCTCAGAGAATAAAGTGAGGATGGTCTCAACAGCTGTGGTGGGTGAAATTTTCCAGAAACAAGAAAATTCCATCAGGAATTCCATTTTTTTGTCACTAGAGCAGATGCGTTCAGAAAATCCACTGGCCTATGACACTTCTATTACATATACATATACATATGGCTTTAGGACACCACCATTTATAATGTCTGTCCCAGGGCCAAATTGCCTGTACCATCAGCACTGCTAGTAGTCCATTTTGTTCTGCCATGGCTGCTATTATTACTATTACTATTACTATTGTTGTTGTTGTTGTTGTTGTTGTTGAAGTTGTGATTCCTATATATAAACTTTTTCCTGCATCATACAGCATTATAGCCTTTGTAAACTTTACCTCAGGGGGCAGTGGTTATAAACCATCACAAGGGCTGCTACAAAGCACACAGCTGACTTACAAAATATATGTATAAAAGCATGGCCTTTGTAGTTATTATAGTGACTCCAAAAGCTTAGTAGTTTTGAAAGTGAGAACAATTTCCTGTCCTTTTTCATTGCTTTTACACTATTTTCTTTGGCAGGAGCTTGCTATTGTTGTGTTCTACAACTTCCGCGTCTGTCTCATGTACATCCCTTTGATGGGATTTAAAAGTTTCATGGCATTCTACTGGCTGGCAAGGTAATAATCAGCATGCAGAACTTTGTTCTGGGGTGCTTTAGTAACAACATAAAGCTCATAATTTTAGCAAGTGTGGAGTCAAGATGTTCTCTGTGTGTACAAAGTGACTGCTTCATATCGTAAATGGTCACACCAGCCTGAACACGCTCGTGATGATTATCTCACTTGGCCTGTAGAAACAGCCAGATCCCATGGTTCACAAGACAGGTTGTGCCTTGTGGCCGATTGCTCTTAAACTGGATTTCATCCATAGACTTCCAAACCTCAATGAAGAATTAGGATCAGGATGTATGAAACACCTAGCCATAGTTAGCCAACAGATCGTAAATGACTAACAACAAATGATTTGAGATGTCACATAAAGCCAGCAGAATTCTGGTTTTTCATGAATATGACAGCATGCTGGTGCTGGTGTGCTGGGCATTCCCAAAGCAAGCAGGAACAGCTCAAGAAACCATGAGAAGGAGATAAGCTAGATTGGAAGATTTGGACATCACAGTAAACATAACCTCAGATGAAAACTCCATATTTGTTGAACTACTTGCATTTGCAGCAGCAGCAGGGATCAGGCAGCATGTATGGACACATCACCTCATGTGCGGTTAGCCCAAGCCCAGCTAATGAATGACCAGTTTTACATCTGATGCACATCCATAAAATGGAGAGGGAATGAATAGTCTCTCTTTATTTATTACGTTAGGTCAAAAAAAATGAATGAATAGTCTCTCTTATTTATTATATTACAAAAAAAAAAAAGAAGAAGAAGAAGAAGAAGAAGGTTTATGAAACATAAAAAACTCCTGTCAGGAGAAATGGAACAGGGAAACTTTTACCCCGTTTTCTCCTGGTATTTGAGCGTCTCAAAGTATTCTGCAAATTTTTCTACACAGAAGAATGTATGGCTTTTAGGAGATTTGTTTTCTGCACATGAAACAGTGTTTTCTGCACAGAAAACATGGGTTTTGTGAAATGAAATATGTGTTTTTCTGCACAGAAGTATCTCCTGGAACACTTCAGGATACTTGAATACAAGGAGAAAACTGCACAAAAATATTCATTTTCTTTTGCATTAGGGAGAACACTAAAGAAAACCAGAATAACCTCAAAGGCCCTCCCTAAACTGAAAACCCCAGGATTCCATAGGATGTTGGAAGTGGAATAATAGCACTATAACAGTCTAGTGCGGAAATGGTCCTAATCCCACCAGACTGTGATGTCTCATGCTCTCCAATTATCCTGATTTGGTAGAGACAATCTTAGTTAATCTTCTCTTGTCCCACTTTTCCGGCTCCTTTCTAAAAGTGTCAGCTTCCCTCTCCTACCAATTTTCCCGTTATTTCAACTGGGGCAAGCAGAGTTCAAAGTGCAACAGTAGTTTCCACTGAATCTACCCAGCAAGAGGAAGACAAGGTGGCGGAATCTTCTCCTTCCCAGAAGGCTGAGGCATAAACAACATGCTGCAGCTTCTCCTAGTTTGCCTGTCCTTCCTCATTAATAACTTTTGCCATACTCTGATATTGCTTGACCTTACATGTCCCAGGTTTAATCTACAAATTGTTGGAAGGTATGATATGTGTATAGAGACAACATGCTGTAGTGGTCTGAGCACTGGACAACAACTTTGGAAGCCAAGGTCGAAATCCCCACTCAGCCATGGAAACCCACCATGGAAACCTTGGGCAAGTCACACTCTCTCGGCCTCAGAGGAAGGCAAAGGCAACCCCCCTCTGTACAAACCTTTCCAAGAAAACCCATGATAGGCTCGCTGTAGGGTCACCATAAGCCAGAAATGACCTTACACAACAACAATACTTCAAGTGTTATTGCAGGTCCTTTCCTCTAGAATTTTCCTCTAGAATTCTAAAGGAAAGTGTTCATGCCCCACCATTTTAAGAAGTACCAACTAGGCCTGGCATTTCCTGTTGGGAGATTCTGTCTTCTGATGCTGTGTTATCGCTTAGGAACTAGACTTTTTATACGGTTATTTTTTGTTCTGTGGCACCATCCTATACAGTTTAGCAGGCCAGGGCAACTTCAGCAAGTCCATGGGCCCCTTTGCCTCACCTCAGACCCTGCTGTGGGCTGGCCCCACCACTGCTCTGCTGCCCTGTTTCAAAACCAACCCTGAAAAAGCCATTAAAATGAGCAGAAAATGTTTGTTTTAATGGAATTTTCCTGGTTTGCCTCCAAATTCTGGCAAAGTTTGCTAGAAAATCTAGAGGAAGCAGAAGTTTAGGAGGGAAGCATTTGTAATATGTTAGCCCTTCATGTAATGTTAGAAGGCACTTGAGGAGTTTGAGAGAAAACTTTCTTGTTTAAAAGCTTCCAAAGAATTTCAAATTGTCTTTGGAGGCATTTGTCCATCTCTGGGTGGCTGATGTTAATGTGCTGTTATTTGTTTCCTTAGGTTCTTAGAAAGCACCTGGTTTCTCTGGGTCTCACAGATGAATCACATCCCAATGAACATTGATTATGACCAGAATTTAGACTGGGTCTCTGCCCAGGTGAGAAAAAGGGGAACATATTTTCCTTCCATCAAATTATTCATTCAAAAATATTACATGGTCTCATACTAAAGAGCTGGATTCAATTGCAATTGCTACATTGTTGGAGTAAATAATTATGGGAGGGGGTCCCTTTATTGATTTGCTCATTATTTTGACACTAGGGGTGAGGATCTTATTGCAACTCTAGGACTCTTAATGGACATGAACAAAAGGAAAAGATCAGGGAGCAAAGAGGATGTCATCAAATAAATTTTTAGGAAGGAATCGCAGCAATAGAAGGAATGCTGGGAAATGAAGGAACACTGGCAAAATGAGAAATCAAGGTGGAGCAGAGAAAATTATAGTGAGCCCTCCACTTTTCAGGGGTTAGGGGCACAAGACCCCTGAAGGTGGAAAAAAGATGAATCAAAATCAAAATCATGAATACTGTTTTTTTTTTAACCTGAGAACACTTCTCTAGGAATCTCTCGGTCCTCCAGGATGATTCTGTGGTCACCTTCTGGCAGATGTGCAGAAGGACCTAGCAATGCCTAAAGAAGTGTTCTTTCTACAAATCTGTAGAACCTCCAGCACAATTCTATAGCCCACTTTTGGCGGAAATGGACCATAGAATTGCTCTGGAAGACTTAGAGATTCCCAGAGAGAACATATCTTTTTTTCTGTGGAAGGGCAAATAGAGTAAGGATTTTTTTTACTAAAACAAAATAGAATAACTCACGAATGATCAAATCTGTTGCTGAACCTGTGAAAATGGAGGGCCCGCTGTATTACACAGAAAAAGGAGGATGTTGCAAAAAATAAAGTAATTTGTTGCAAAAAATAAAGTAAAAATTTTGCACATATTCTAACCATATCTACCTATTAATCTTCTGAATTTTGGAAGGGTAAGAGTAACTGTCACAAGAATGTCACGTATATTCTCTCAGGAGCAGTGTAGGGTAGCTCACAGTTTCATCTTCACGTTGATAGCTTGGATAATACTACATACTGAGTCTACAGCAAGACAGACATCCTGGCTTATGGCTCAGTTTGCAGTCCTATTGTCTGCTAACTCTTGAGGGAGGAATTTCCACTAAATGGGGCTCATTTCTGAGTAGCCATATATGGCACTGGAGGAGCAGATTTAGCCAGTGTACTACAAGATGGATTCTGCAACAATGGTAGCATCTGTGAAATAGTGATGGAGAACCACATAGTCCCTCTGTACTGGCCTGAGTCAAAAAGTCTGACTTCCCAGCTTCTAATCTCACGAGGTTAGTCTATTCCTTTTCTATCTTCTTCCCTAGATGAAAACTGTTTGGGAAACCACCTCACATTTCTTTGTAAGGTGATAATTGGCTATCCATTTGCACATTAATATTAGGATCAGTAATCAGGCAATTTATAACACAACAGGATGGAATAAAACAAAACAAAACATAAAAATACAGCAAAGTACTAAAATCCCTATGACTATAAAAACAGGAGCACCGTTAACAGGAAATATTACTTAAAGGACAACAGTGAAGGGGCCTGACAAGCATTCCTAGGGAGAGAGTTTCAGATGCAACATCTGAAAATACTCTGTCTCTTCAAGTCACAACCCTAAATCATGATGGCCATCACATCTGGAATTCAGTCAAAGAGGAAACAGAGCTGTCCAATTCAAGAACCACTAATGAGGAAACCCAATGTGTTCTGGCAAACAGAGGAAATGACTGATTTCTTTTTCTTGCTTAGCTCGCAGCAACATGTAATGTGGATCAATCCTGGTTCAATGACTGGTACACTGGACACCTGAACTTCCAGATTGAGCATCAGTGAGTATGAAATAGAAAGAAGTTGGGACTGAATAAATTGTACAGCATGAATGAATGCACCCAGGAAAAGCCTGGCCCAGACTGAGTGTTAAAGAGCTAGGGAGGGACCTTTGACAGAGACCAAATGCTGCTGGCTCACTGGAGGCCCTGCAATATCCACTGGACACATAATCTCTGCTTCTCTTTTCTGCAGCCTTTTCCCAACTATGCCTCGGCACAACTATTGGAAGGTGGCTCCCTTGGTGAAGTCCCTCTGTGCCAAGCACGGCATTAAGTACCAGTGCAAGCCCTTGCACACAGCCTTTGTGGATATATTGCGGTAAGCATCTGTTAATTCTGAGGTCCTAATGGGAGGAACTTCGGGAAGAAACCAAAGAAGGATGAAAAAGAGGAGCCACTGTTGAAAATACTGTTACCTCAAAATGTAGGTGCCACCCCGTGATGCCAAATACCTCCTTGCAAAAGTGGGGAATGAATTAGCTCAAAGAGGAAGCTTGCAAGGTGGGGTGTGACTTAACAAGACATTTTCTACCAATGTTTGTGAGCTCACGCAAGAAAAGAACCAGCCAGAGATTCAAAAGTAAGCTAAAAGTATGTTTTATTGAGGGAGAATTCACTCATGCATGTACACAAGATACAAACAGCCAAACATTCACACGAGAGCCAACTGAAGGATAAAGGCTGGAAAAATTACGGATAGAGAAGCTGAGGGTTTTTTGGCTTTATAATTACCAGTCCACAAGAGGCTGAAATGTGGCTTGGCTTAGGTAGGACCTAAAGACAGTTGTTGTTCAGGAGCCAGATGGACAGAGTGGCAGGTAGACCTTCAAGAGACTGCACTGGGCATCCTGAAATCAAGGGTATTTGTCCCCAAAACATAGTCTGTGGCAGTGGAAGATACATGCAGTTCCAGATGTGGAACAATGGGAGTTGCAGCATAGGCAATGGACTATCACCACACTAATGTTCACAGTATTAGGATGACAAAGATATAATGTGCATTGTAGTAGCTATTGTAGATGCTGTGAGGCAAGAGGAAGAAGTCCAGGTGCACAGGGGATGGGTATCTGTCAATCAATGTCCTGATGGGCTTCTCACAATTGTGTTCCCTGAGAAGACATTCAGCTTCTACTTAAGCCAATCATCCACAGGAACAACAGCTACTGCCTGGCAAATGATCTAATCTCACCTAAAGGATGTTTAGGTTGACTAGCCTCTCTTTCTCATATTTACAGTCAGATTTCTTCCCTCACTCAGTTTGACTTTTCGATCACCTCTCAGGTTTGATTTTGATATCAGGGCCAATTAATACAGTTTCCAATCCAATATGGTGCTATTTAGGGATAGTGCCCATCCAAACCATACTGACATTGGGGACTCTCAAAGCGGGGCCTTACAATACATTGTGTAAGATTAACAAGATCCTGCTTTTCTTTCCTTCTGCAGGACTCTGAAGGAATCAGGGCAGCACTGGCAGGATGCTTATTTCCACTGATAAGACAAGGAAGGGCTTCAAGAAAGAATCAGCCTGCTGAGTGGCATTGTCATAATGCAGAAAGTGAATGAAAGCCACTCCTATGTGAATATGTCTTCAGGTTCATGGTGATCTTTTGTTTTGACTGCAATTCCCAGCAGCTCCACTCAGCATAGCCAGTGATAAGGGATGCTGGGGGTTGCCGTCCAACGACATCTGGAGCCCTCACAATTCCTGTCCCTGGTCCAAAGCCTAGCAGAAAGGGGAATGATGTTTCATATTCCACTAAGCTCAACATAAATGGCTTGGAAAATCATAAAGAGGAAAGTGAGATTTCTGTATAGATCAACTCTGTAGACACTATTTAAGAAACTTAAGGCAATTTTGATGTGCTACTTCTGTGCAGGAACCACTGTTGGACTCCCTTGGAAGAAACTATGGGATGAAGTGTACCCCCAAAACCTGCTCCAGTCTTCAGTTAGCTCCAAAGGCTGCAGAAGTTGGGGAAGGGAAGGATGTTCTATTGTGCTGGTGTTATACCACCAACATCATACTAGGTTTCAGTCTTTTAGAATTTTAACTGCTACCATTACTACTACTGTAATTATTACCATCACCATTACTTTTTTTTCTTGTCAATAATTACAAATTTACATGCTTTATTTTATTTTATTTTATTTTATTAAATGTTGTGAGCCACTTTGGCTATGTGAAAACACAAAAAGGTGGAGTAGCAACTGAAAATAAACAAATGAATGTGTATATTCACACGACTGAGTGTTTTACAAGAAATTCAAACTCCCAAAAATAGATGATGCCTACTTTTTAAAAAAATCACGGAACGTTGTTCTATTCAAATGATGCACCTGAAGCCTAAACACTGTAAAGGCACCAGATCCTGTCTGATCTTGGAAGCTAAGCAGGGTCAGGCCTAGTTGGAACTTGGGTAGAAGACTGCCAATGAATAATAGGTGCTGTAGGCTATATTTCAGAAGAAGAAACTGAATGAACCACCTCTGAGTATTCCTTGCCTAAGAAAACCCTGTGAAATTCATGGGGTTGCCATACATTGATAGGCTGCTTGAAGGAACGCACACACATACACACACCTGAAAATGACTTTTAAATATAAGAATGTGTACCATTAAAACAGCAAGGATGGGGAATGTGTGGCCCTCCAGGTATTGCCAGAATGCATTTGCCATCAGCTCCAGGCTGCTTTGGCAGTGGAGAGGGACAATGGGAGTTGTCATGCAATGAAACCTGGTGGGCCACACATTATCTATCTTCACTTAACAGCCTTGCAGACTCCATTAAGTGAAGATAGGGAATGTGCAGTCCACCAGATGTAGTTTCTTTTTGCATTCCTTCCTGAAAATGTCTCTGGCTTCAGTATAGAGTTCTTTGACTTGCAGACAGTTAGGTTTAATACTGAAAATCTATTTTTTTCCCCAAAGAGGGAAAAGATTCAACATGCATAGAGAATTTTAGACCCATATCTCTCCTAAACACCAACTATAAAAGTTTTACAAGTATTCTCTCTGGAAGATTCAAAAAGATGTTACAAGTGATAATACACCCAGATCAGAATGGTTTCTTACCTAAACATCAACTGAAATACAAGACCAGAACGTTAATAGATTTAATAGAATACTTTGAAAAACACAATGAGAGGAAAGCAGCCTTAATCTTCCTAGATGCAGAAAAGGCTTTTGATAAGGTGAAGTGGAACTTTATAAAAGAGATATGGAGAAGAATGAATTCTGGGAACAATTTTTTGAAATGGATAGAGGAAATATATAAAGAACAGAAAGCACAAATTATAGTTAATGGAAGAAAGACTCAAATGCCCTTTATCACCTTTATTATTTCTATCAGTGTTGGAAGTTCTCCACAGAAATATTAGATTATATAATTAAAAACATTTGCCAATGATCTGGTGGTATTCCTGGAAGATCCCTTAAAAAATATTGAAAGATGCATCTTTAAACTGAAAGAATTTGGAAAAGTTACAGGTTTAAAAAAATAAAGAAAAAACAAATATAATAACTGTTCTACCAAAGTTCAACTTCCTCTTTCAAAATCTTCCAATAATAATAAATGAGAAGCCCTTTCAAACATGGTGTAAGCAACTGACAGACTTTATTTAGGCAAAGAAAAAACTTCAAATAAAATAGAAAAATTGAATAGATTCTAAATCAAGAGAAGGATGTGCCCGACCTGATCTGAAGTTATACTACTAGGCTAGTGCTTTAACATAGATTTGAGATTGGATGAAGCTTGATGATAAAAGAACTCTAACAATAGAAGGTGCAGATCTTAGATTAGGATTTCATATATACTTATGGTATGGGAAAGAAAAAGTTGACAAAGAGTTCCAACATCAGTATATTAGAAAAGCTTTATTGAAAATTTGGTTAACCTTTAAAAATAAAATTTACATCGGAATACCAGCTTGAATCTCATCTCGAGAAGCTACTTTTGGAAGATGGACAGGGGAACAAAAAGATTGGATTAGGTACAAAGATTTGCTAATCATGGACCCCACTGGGAAACAAAGAATAAGAACAAGAGATGAGTTAGTGTCAATTGGCTTCACTTGTCAATGTTATAGACTGTCAAGGTTGTTGCCAGGCAGGCAAAAGTTTCCTTTGAGCAGACGGCAGAGAGAAGAGGCGGTGTGGCCAGACAGCCAGATGCAAGGCCAGCAGGATTGTTATGGCTATGTCTTGTGTATTAGGGAAAGCCACACACCAGAGCACTACTTGGGTCACCCCACATGTTTCAGGGTGACAAGGCAGCATAAAAAAGCTGGTGTTTGCCTTGACCAGCTGCCAGTTAGCTGCCCTAGCTGGATCTGCCATGCCATTGGCAGTATACTGCTTGTAAGGGGAAATGCTGCCGGATTTTACTCCGTTATCTATTGTTTTTCTTCTTGTCTAATTGCTGGCAAGCTCGCATATTTTTGCTATGCTTTATCTTAGAATCTGTCAATAAATCAGTACTCTAAGCCTAACTAACGAGCCTCTGGAATTTTTCCTGTTTCACTGGGACTCTCTGCTGTGGCAAAGCCTTGCTTCACAGATAGCACTCTGCTCATGCTCAGAGAGGCCAAATCCTGCCAACCCTGACATAGACAACTACTGGAGCAATTTAAGATGGACTTAAAATTGAAAGGTTTCCTGCCAGACAGTTATACAAATGATTTTGAAAACAATCTTGAAACCAACCAGAAACACAACATCCAAATTATACAAATTATTACTATTAAAATATATAGAAGATGAGACACTCAAAGATGTAATGATCAAATGTGCCAAAAATACTGGACACAATATTCAGTTAGAATTTTGGGAGGAGGCTTGGAAAAATATGAATAAATTTACATTATCCCAAAATCTGAAAGAAAACTTAATAAAAATGATGTATAGGAATTACTTTACTCCCAAAAAATTAGATAAAATGTACCACACTGGAAATGACAAGTGCTGGAAATACCAAGAGAAAACGGGCACTTTCTACCATGCTTGGTGGTCATGACCAACAGTACATAAGTTCTGGATCAAAATACAGAATGCTATATCCAACATGTTTTGTACTCAATTCCCATTAAATCCAGAGTTCTTTTTATTAAATATGATGAATGATTTAGGCAAGAACATAATCAAAAAATTTGAGAGTTCTTTTGTATATGGTCTCAAGAGATAGATCAGTAGCTGATAAACATATTAGAGATGAAGAATCATGATACACTAACTAGACAAATTAATGGAAAACCAATTAAGGAAACAGAAGAGGAATAGAAACCATTCATAGATTATTAACTATGAGAAAATGGAAAACTGATTTAAGTAACAGGTAACTACACTAGACACTGATTGAGAAAATTGCAATGAATAATAAGGGGACAACAAATATAAAATTTCAGCTGCAGAGGCAAATTAGAGAAAAAAATGACAGATTATTCATAGAGAAGAACTGTAAAGCAGTTTCTTTCCAAACTTAAACAATGGCATACCAAATACTATGGAAGAGGAAGTCAACTATGACAAATTTATGTGATCAAGTAGATGACAATCTCTTTTGTTCTAATTCCTATTATTTTTGCTTGTCTGTTCATGGTCTGTGCCACAATCTCCTGCTGGTCTTGTTTTTGCAGAGACAATGGAGCTTCTCTATCTTCTGTTTCCAAATATATGGTCTATTTGATTTCTATATTGGCCATCAGATGATGTCCATGTATATAGTCATGTCTTTTGTTGTTTGAAGAAAGTGTTTGTGATGAACAAACTGTTGGATTCACAACTCTTAATCAGTTATTCTCCAGCTTCATTTCTTGATCCTAGGCCAAATTTTCCTACAGTCTTTTATTCTGCTCTTTTTCCTATTTTTGCATTCAAATTTCCTGTGATTAACAAGAAG
This sequence comes from Iguana delicatissima, assembly GCA_948472985.1. Classification (NCBI taxonomy): domain Eukaryota; kingdom Metazoa; phylum Chordata; class Lepidosauria; order Squamata; family Iguanidae; genus Iguana; species Iguana delicatissima. The sequence continues at coordinate 66,485 of CAOKZL010003115.1, forward strand.
TCCTGTTTTGGTGTGTGAGTAATTTTCTCCTGGACTCCAGGACAGATTCTTATACTTTCTTCTTCTTCTGTCTCTGTAGCTGGAGGATAAACTTGGATTACAGTTATATTAATGCCTCTTCCCTGCAATCTTATTGACATGGTTCCATCAGAGTTTGTATTATAGCCTTTGACCAATCTTGCTACATGTCTCCTCCTCTTCTTAGAGTTTCATTCCCTGGTAAAACACTGCATAATTATCTGACTCAAAAATATCCCATTCCTGTTAACTTTCACTCACCTACACCAAATATTGCAATGTGTATACGTTCCATTTCTTGTTTTACTATGTCTAACCTGCCCAGATTCATGCTTCTCACATTCCTTGTTCCTATGATATCTGTTGTGTAGCTTCAGACCTTCCTTCCACCTCTGAGTATGTCAACAGCTGAACATCCTTTTGGCTTGAGCCCAGTTGCATCAATAGCCACAGCACTACCTCTAGTTGTCTTTTGCTATATCCTAGTAGCTTGTCGAGTAGCATTTGACTTGAGGGTGTCATCTTCTGGCACCATCTCTTTTTCCATTTTGGATTGTCTCATCATAGGGTTTTCATGGAAAAAGACATTCAAAAAGTGTTTGTCATGTCTCCTTCTGCTTAGTACTGATGAGTGTTAGCTGTCTCTGAAAGATCTTCAACCAGTGTCACCCCCACCACCACTACCGCTGCTGCCACTAGCTGCTTGGCCCATTTAGTCTGGATCCTCAGCAAAAGCCTATATAATCTAGTTCAGCAGGCCTCTTTATCTCTGTTTGAATTTCCTCCATCTCTTCTAATATCCCTGAGACAAGCAGACCCTCCAATATTTCACAGCCTCCACCCCATGGCAGATTTGACTTAATGGGAATTGTTCTAGGTTTGACTTGGTGTCTGAAATACAGCCTCTGTTCTATCAATCCTTGTCAAACCAGTCAGACTTCTCACCTTTCCTGTTTGATGCAATACAATATCGCCTCTGCCTTGGGCTATTTGTACTGTATTGCAAACAGTTGTGAAAGATCTTTTTGTTGTTGTTAGTTCTCTCATTTGACACTGGTGTTTCTCTGTTTAATTCCAAGTGGAATCAAAACCATTTCTAAGCAAGATTGCAAAAACGTACAATGGGTATTTAAAACTGGCCAAAGAGGGAAAAAGAAATGAGCCATGAGACTTAGTGTACAGAGAAATGTGATTCATTCATCCTGTAGAAAAGTCACTGGAGAATATAGGGCTATGCGATCAATTGTGCTGGTATAGTCATATATGTATGAGAAACAGGGGCAGCCATAACAATCTGAACAACTGTCATATGCAACAAATAAAGCTAGCAATAATTCAGGTTTGGCCTCAACTGTTTTGAGAATAGAAGGGTATAAAAGAAGAGAGGCATAGAACACTATACTGGGGCCCTGAGGTCAGAGGGAGGAGAGCAATCTAGTTCCTTGTGTTGTTGTTGTTGTTGCATGTCTTCAGTTGAACTCTGTCTTATGACGACTGTCTCCTAGGGTTTTATTGGCAAGCTTTGTTCAGAGGGGGTTTGCCATTGCCTTATTCTGAGGCTGGGAGAGTGTGACTTCCGCAAGATCATCTAGTGGGCGGCAAGAATGGATTCCAACCCTGGTCTCCCATAATCCTAGTCCAAACCACTGCACCATGTTAGCTCTCAAAATAGCTACTTGTGCATCACCAAACAAGAGGCAATGCAATGCCAAAGAAGATGACGCCAGTTCGCAAAGGAACTGCCCATGCCACTTTGTATACATAGATGCAAATATAGAAATAATCACAATTACTGTAATAGACATACAAAAATATCTCAAATCTCACCATACCAAGGGGAGACTCTAGCCTCTGCACAACCTGAGCACCTGTTCAGTCTGTTATTCAGGTGATCCTCACCATTGGATGATGACCTGTAAAAACTCTTGGATTACACAGCCCTTCAAATTAAGGACTGTCCTTTGGAAATCAGGACACATGGCCACCCTACATTACCATGAAAACACACACACCACACACACACAAACACACACACAACAACTCCAGCAAAATTTTAGATCTTTCTTGGTGAGATGTATGCAAACCCCATTCCTTGTGTCTGTTGTTGTGTGCCTTCAAGTTGTTTCCAACTTATGGTGACCCTAAGATGGACCTATCATGGGGTTTTGGGAGGCTGAAAGTATATGATGCACTCAAGGTTGCCCAGTGGATTTCCATGGCTGAGAGGGAATTGAACTCTGGTCTCCTGGGCTGTAATCCAACGCTCAAACCATTACACCATAATGGCTCTGTATGAGGTACCAAATCAGATCAGCCCTTTTAAAAATTCATGGAGCCAGTCGGAACCTGAGTTAGAAACAAACAAGCAACATTTGGCATAACAAGGGACTGCTCCCTTAGACTGACATGCTTAAAATAAGTCAAACTTATAAGAAAATGAGGCTTCCTGCTTCCTTTGCATACCATTTTTTACTCCTACCCCCATCTCCAGGGTGGATATGAAAGAATGGAGAAATTTGGGATCCCTACATCACAGTTAGCCATGTGCATGCTTCTAAGTAATGTTTTTAATGTGCAGTTCTCTCTCTCTCTCTCTCTCTCTGTGTGTGTGTGTGTGTGTGTATGTGTGTGTGTGTGTGTGTGCGCACATCCATGCAAGCTGTCTATCAACTTATGGCAGTCCCATTCCTGAGGCAAGGAACACTCAGAAGTGGTTTTGCCAGTTCCTTCCTCTCAAATATAGTCTACATTACCTCATATTCATTGGCAACCTTCCATCCAGGTACTAACCAGGACTGGCCTCTGCTTAGCTTCAAAGATCAGACAGGCTCTGATACCTTGAAGATATTTAGGCCACTGCCTTGCTTTCTTTGCAGAACATCATGTAGGGAAGGGACACCAGATATCACTGTCTTCAGTTTCTTAGCCTCCTGTGGTTTATCATTGCTGCTTCTTCCCCTTTACCTCAGAAAAACTGTTAAGGAAGAAAAGATGGACTAGCAACACAGCATCTTTCCACTAGTAGGGCTAAAGGCTGTCCTCTTGTAACTCTGAGGAACTACATAACAAATTATTTCTTCTTTGTTACATTTATATCCAACCTCTGCTACAAGGATGGCATACATGGTTCTTTCCCCCATTTTTATCCTCACAATAACTTGCTGAGGTAGGTTGGCCTGAGAGACAGTGATGAGTCCAAGGTGAACCTTTACAGGGGTGTAGTTGTGGCACGAGAGGGGCAAAATAAAGGCATTGCCCTTACAGTTCTTCCCTCCTCAGATAAAATTTTCCTTCAGTCCTAAATTTTCTAGCATTGCAATAACTTAAAACTTGGGCATGCATAAACACAGGTTAAGCAACAGGGGCAGGCAACATTCCCAAGGGAATGAAAATATAGCAAATAGAGCTCAAGGCCATTTGTGCACTAGACTGTCTATAGGATTCCATAGGATGTTGAAAGTGGAATAATAACACTGTAATAGTCTAGTATGGAAATGGCCCTAGTCATTAATTATTTTCATTGTCCTCTAGAAGTTTTGGACTGCAGGCTCCATAAATCCCAGCTAGTATATGCCATTATGGGAATTATAATCCAAAAATCAGGGGAGAGAACAGTAAGTATCTCCACTCTAAGGCTCCGTGGGAAATAAAGGTGTGGCTAAATTCAGATATTTAGGGCTACTGTGAGTCCTGCTACTTCAGCCATATAAACCCATTGGCCTTACTTGGATTAGATACTTTGCTCAAGGATGCCCCCCCCCATTAGGCAGAGTGAGGCAACTCCTTCAAGCAGCTGATCTTGAGAAACATGATGCAAATTGTTATATAATTCATTTTTATTGCATTTGTGCCAATGGGGACAGGTGGCAGAGCAGCTTGTGGGCTTTTCCACCTCAGACGCCAAAATAACCTCCCATAGGCATTGGCTTGAGGCAACGGAGAGAGGGCAGAGGCCACTTTTTTCTGCCTCAGGCAACATATTATTATCTTGGGTCAGCACTACCAGGATCCTGTAGAGTTAGCCCAATTTGTTTACATCACTCAAATCAGAATAGGAGGGGTGTTTCTTAGATCTCCTGTTCTCAAGCTGGTGTTGAGTTTGGAAACTGATCTTATGTTGTGACCATTTTTAGGCAGCTTCCCACAGTCTGGAATATGAATCTGAATATGTGCAGCAAACCTATTTTAACTCTTGTGTTATGTTTCAGTCTAATTATTTTTTTAATTTTCTATGTGCTTTAATTACATTGTATTTCTATTTGTGTGCCACCTTGATTCCCACCCTCAATTCCAGGGGTGGTTGGCCAAAAAAGTAACTTTCCATAGCAACGTACACACCTTCTGTATCATCTGCTCCTCTCCAATCACTCAGTCAAATTACAGTACATTGACTCTACTGGATAAGAAATTTGTTGCTGGGTTCCTTTAAAACATTTCTAATTTATGGAGACCCTAAGGTGAATCTATCTCAGAGTTCTCTGACAAGATTTGTTCAGAGAGGGGTTGTATTTGCTTTCCTCTGAGACTGAGAGAGTGTGACTTGCCCCAGTTCTCCCAGAGGGTACAGAACAGTGATCAGTAGATACTCTGGACTGATTTGTATGTTCTTGAGTTGAAAGGGAATTGGGTGTAGATGTTACCCCAAGGTGTGGGTGCTGCAAGGGCCAACCCATAATGCCAGTACCTCCATCTGAAAATGGGGAAAAATTAGCTCAAAGTCAGGAGGCCTGCAAGCGGGGGGGGCAACTTAGCAAGATCTTGCCTACCAATGCATACAGGCTTGCACAGGAAAGAACCAGTGGGAGAGTAAAAATGTAAACTAAAAATGTGTTTTACTGACAAGATTCACACAAGCACGCAAAAGCTCAAATGCTCACACAAGGAATAACTGAAGGAAAGGGAGGAAAGTGGGATAGAGGACGTTGAGGGATTTGGCCAATATTTACCAGTCCAAAGAAAAGTGGAGAAAGCAGTGACGTGGCTTAGGCAGGAACCTAAGGACAGTTCTCATTCAGGAATCAGATGGACAGAGTGACATTCAGAATGGTGAGAGACTGCACTGGGCAGCCTAAAATCAGGGGTATTTGTACCTCAAAAATATCCTGCAGGTATGATTGTAATGATGTTCCTGGCTAAGTGGACAATGGGAGTTGCAACACAAACAATGAAGTCCAGATGGAGTTAATAGTCTTATGTTTGTGTGATAAGAAGATAATGGTTGTCATAATAGCTGAATATGGTGGAGAGGTGAGGAAACAATAGGGAAACATCCAGGTGTACAGGGACCAGGGCTGAGACAATCACAATTTGGTGGGAACTTCCTTATTTCACCTCTGAGAGTCTGGCTCAGTGTTTTATGCCTGTTGTATTCAGAGTGGCCATGCTATTGTCCTGAAAATGTCTGGGCCTCTTGCTTAAGAGGCAGGTGCAGCTGACCTGCCTTGCTACATCACATTTACAGTCACCCCAGGTATAATTTTGCCAATTAAACCATGCCAATCATGAAGAGAGCATGGTGCTGTAACATAGAGAGAGGTGGTAGGTGAGATAAAAGCAAAGAGGGGAAATCCAGGCTAAAGAAGAACTTTTGGGGCTGCAGTACTTACCCTAGACTTGAGATGATCACCTACATCTTCTATAGCAAAAATTGCTGTTTTGAGTATTGATTGATCATCACAGTGTCTTTTAAAGAAAGAATTACCTAAATCAGCAGACTCTTGGAGATGTAATACTGCTAATGCCTCCTTGCCACATATAACATGGAGATGTTCCATAGTGACTTCATTTTGGGTGGAAGTAATTTGACAGATAAGCTCTTTCATACTTAGGCCATTTTGACATGAGAGGGTAGGAGCAGTTCACCACATGTCAAGATCAGTGTTTTGTACTCTGATTCAGAAAATGTGCTGTCTGCACCCCCTTCATTTACATCATACTATGGTGGAGAACAGCGGTTGCTGCATCCACAACAGCAAGTCCTTGGCCACTCCCATTCCCCTCCCTCACCCTGCCCCACCATTGCTCATAGGTCTGTTTTTTTTTTAAACAAAACACACTTCTGTGTTGCTACATTTGTGCATAGGTGTGTATGTTCGTTGATATGTGGAAAAAAACATGTCTTAATGGTCCATTACCAGATCCATTCTCTTCTCTTTGTCCGTTTAATGCATGAAGACAATAATGATGGCAGCCTGTCCTTTGATGGGCGGAGAGAGATAGGGATGGACATGATGTAAGGGACAGCCTGGGAATGCCCATAGCTGGCCACTTCTGTGCTGTGAATTGACATTACACTTCTGCATGTAGGTTAAAAATGAAGCAGAATTGGTTTGGGAGGTTTACATCGGAGTTTTTCCGGTTTTTACATACAGTGGTTTCTTGTCGCAGTGAACCGTGCTAGGAGCTGAAAACATGCAGAATCACGAGGAAAACTACAATGCTAAAATGCTTCAACGTGCAGATGGAAGGGTAAGAATTCGACACTACTATGATGTATCGACCTCATGCGGAAATGGCCTTAGAGAAGTGCATGGTGGTTTTTTTAAAGTATTTACTTGTATCTTGGAAACTGTTAGTTTCCAAGGGCCACTTGATTGCTAAAATATTTTTATTTTGATATAGAACGATAGCCTTCTTCCACCCTATCATTCAATGGATAGAAGATCTATCAATGCTCGTGACATTTGACAGAATGAAGTACAAATGGTCTTATATTTGGATGGTTGGTCAGCTTATTAGTACAATTGTTTTTTCTTTTCTTGTCTTTTCATTCTTCTGCTTTGTTATATTGGAATATTATAGTATGTAACTGAGAGCCTTCTTGTATATTTCTATTATGTATTTACAAATGTAATTAAAATATGATTTTAAAAAGTGTCAGGTTGATCATTTTGAGCCACCAAGATATGCATCTCCCAATGCAAGTCTCAGCAGCATCACTTCCTTCCATGGGATTTGAGTGGAACCAACTTTTTCAGAATAGTCTGAGACTTGCTTAAAGGCCTCACAAGAACTTGAAAAAGTTACTTGTTTGCAGTACAACTCTCAGAACTTCTTGTCAGTATGCTCAGCCAGCTGGGAGATTCTTTTCCTAGTTCCACAGCAACATAGTCACTTCTTTGAAAAATAGTCACAGTGAGGCTCTTCCAATGATTTTGTGCCAAGCATCCAATCAGCATGCAGATAAAGTGCCTCTTTCGTCATCTCCTAACTCTAGTGAGAAGAAATTGCATGGTCAAACTCTGATTCATTTTGTTTGTAATCCCCACCCCCCACCCTTTATTTTTGAAATGTATTAGTAGTTAGCTGCCTCCATCATGGCCTTTAATTAGTGAACTCTGAGTGAAGTACTTTGAAAAGTTCTTATACAAGTTTCACTGTGCAGATATACATATAATAGTTGTTGCATCAGCTATAGCAAAAAGTGAGTAGGACAACTTTGTTTTAGAGGAAACTTTGAAGCACCTGCTTATATCTACTCCCCAAATTAGTAGTGGAGTACATTACCACTCCCTATCTACTTCAGCAGTGAGTCAGTTCTGAGCTACATCCCATTCTCCTTTTACATAGCAGCCCAGCCAATGTTGCAACACAAGCTCTGCAAAGAGAAAAAGCCTTATGAGTAGGTGTGAGAAAGAATGGCACTAGGCTTGGTCCCTTTGGGTGTTTGACTATCAAGGCGTACCCTGGACTATGTGCTTTGCTGCAGGGTTTCATTCCCATTTGGTTACACCACCATCTCTGCTCTGGGAGATGGAGGTTGCCACACAGCAGATGCTATCTGGTTAGTCAACTCCTAATTTGTAGGAATCAACTTGTGGCCCTCCAGATGTTGTTGACTATATCTCCCATTAGCCCTAGGTAGGAGTCCGGTGGTGAGGGATTATGGGAGCAGCCTGGAATCCCAGACAGCTGACAATACTGGGCAAGGGTCTCCCTCAGGATAAAGTAGCTTTCCTTTTTCACAGATGTTGGATTTCTGTTTATTTCTCAGCAGAAGGCCTTTAAACGGATGTAAAGTCCTGTCATTCTCCAGTGAGGTGCCAGGACCAGGCCTCAAGCTGTTGCATTTTCCCTCTCACTGCAATTGGGGGTGGGAGGAAAGAGGATTGAACAAAAAATCTTCACGCACACACACGCACGCACACACACGCACACAAATAAAATGCTACCCCCTCATCTCTCAAAATATAAATCCAAGTAAATATATAATAAAATTAATTAACATTTAAAACAATGGGATAGAAAACATGGTATAAACCCTTTCATTTCAAACCAACCAAGGAGGAAAATAAGCAGGTTGGATGGTACACAGGCTGTCCATATAGCAGCCATTCAAGAAGAGCCTAGAATAGGGCAAGAATATTGCCCTCCTCCTAGATGCCAAGGTCTTCCAAAGCAATGTTTATGCACATGTGCCTCCTTTGTGCCACTGGGGAAGGTCACCAGCAGCATACAGCCTACAGTCATAACTGCTTTGGTTCTAATGTGGCCAGGGGGGTTTGTTTATTTGAGGGCATCTGTTTACTTGAAGGTCTGTCAGGATGCTCTGTTGCGAAGGCTGCCCATACGAACTCAGATCTAAAGATAAAGGGCTACGAGAAAGAGAGCTAGAGCCTTTACATTCTCCATCAGCTATCAATAGATTGACCAGATAGAGAGGATACTAGGGATCCATTCACACTGCACAATTTATAGGACTATTATCTCACTTTAACTGCCACGGTTCCATCGTATGGAATTCTGGGACTGGTAGTTTAAAGAGAGCCATCTAAAATTCTCAGTCAGGCATCTTCTTTGGTGCGTTACCAGACTATCAATCCCAGGATTCCATAGGATGGAACCATGGCAGTGGAATAATATCATTACAATTGTGCCGTGTGAATGGGCCCTAGGTCATAGTCTCCCTGCTCTGGTGAGATGTTGTATTTCCACTGAAATTATACCTGTTGTTGGGTGCCTTCAAGTTGTTTCCAATTCATAGCCACCCTAAGGCAAGCCTATCCCAGGGTTTTCTTGCTGAGAGCTATTTGGAAGGGATTGACCATTGACTTCCTTTGAGGCCAAACAGTGTGACTTGCCCAAGGTCACCCAGTGGGTCTCCATGGCTGAGCAGGATTTGAATTCTATTCTCGTGGAATCCTAGCCCCATGCTCAAATCATTACATCACACTAGCTCTCAACCGGCATCTATACACACATATTGTCACATGCCAGTTTGGCACGAGTCTTCATCCTCTTACATCTTCAGTTCTGATTATGCATTTCCTCTTTTTTGATGATGCGTGACTGGCTAGGCTAATGGGCTGGTGCACATTTGATGCCTCACAAGTGAAAGGAAAACTTAATCCTTTCACTGTTACTCAATCAGGATGGGAACCAGGGAATCCTCCAAATGTTCTTGGCCAGTAAGTTTCAGCAGTCTTATTTAACATAGACAATGGGGGGAAATGCTGAGTTGCATCCAACATCTGGAGGACCACATGAGTCTCACTACCCCTGCTCTTGATCAACCATGAACCCAGGAGAAGACCTGGCTCAGTGTGTCTCTTTGGGCAGATATGTCTGAGATGAGCTCCTTTCATCTGATGGCTGCTTCAGATAATGTGGGGAGCAGGAAGCCAAAATGATTAGGTTCAGAGGAAAGGCCCTCTAGACATAATCCAATCAACTGGCTGTCATATGGGACACAGGGCTTTCTGCACACAGGCCGTGTGTGTCAAAATGAGCTTGGGCAATTTTTTTAGTTGGAAAAGGAGAATGAACAAGAAAACTAGGGCAAGAGCAAGTAATAAAACCAATATGGAAGCTACTGACAAGCAAGATCATAGCAACTATTGGCTTCTAGAAAGCATATTTCTCTGACATGTATAGTCATACAGAAGCAGACCAAGATTTAATAATAAAAAACTCAACGATGCAAAACCCCCCACCACAAAATGGTAAAAATGTAGTTCCATGTAGGTGAAAAGCCTAAATGGGAAAAAGGTGATCCTCCAGATGTTTGTTGGACTGCAATTCCCTTCAGCTCTATCCATAATAGTCAATGGTTCTGGATTGATGGGAATTACAGTTCAACATCATTAAGAAGGTCAAATCTCCCTCACTTCTGATGTAAAATAATGCACATCAGAACTATCTGTCTAGGCTAACATTACATAAGGACTGGTGGGATCTGACTTGGCAATACCTATGACTGAACATGAGGCTGTGATCGCTAGTTGTGTGCAGCATCTGTGAAAAGGGCAACTGCCTTGCCTTTGTACAAATCTACAATGTAACCATACTTGGAATGGTGTGCATAATGTAACCACACTTGGAATGTTGTAGACAACAGCACATAAAAAGGGTATTCTTCTGGGAAAGGTGAAGAAAAAGGTCCAAATAATCAGAGGGCAATTCCCTTACAGGGGAAAGATTACAATGTCTCCTCTCTTATGAGGAAACATGACAAAAAAGCAAGGAAGGGAGACTTGACAATTTCACAAAATTATGCACAGTGAACGGGGAGGCAGAAGCTTTCCCCACTCTCTCAAGGTATTAGCTAAATGGTAAACAAAAGTGCTTTGACTCATGCTCACATATATTTTTCTTGGTCTACCTTCAGCATGAAACAACTAGGAATTTTTCAATAAACAAGGGAAATTTGTGTTCCAGCTTTCCAAAAATCTACTTCGGCAAAGTCCTTGCATGAAATCAGAACCATACATTTCTTGACGCTACTGGCACAGCTACTGACACCAGCTCGGGGAAGCAGCCAAAGGGCTGAATCTTATCATTATTCCCCAACTACAATAGACCCACGTAAGTGTTGGCTTCCCAAGTTCCTGTCAATTCAATGAGTCTTTAGGATTTAAGGACCATAGACTTTCTTATTTAAATAAAATGTTATAGACAGTGAGATACTATCACTTGCAAAGGCACCACCTGAAATTTTGTAATATGAGCTCCAACAATCGATTTTTTAAAAAATTCTGTGTACATACAAAACTGCTGGTGTTATCATGGCTTGTCTTGTGCATCAAGACCTTACACCACCTCAGCCAGGAGAAAGAGGTTGCCCAACCAACTTAGCTTCCTACATGAAAGGATCTCAACCTCAAAGGACGCTAAACAATTGAGAAACTTGAATGGGTTGGTTATTGCACAGGCTTTAGCATGTTCAGTTTCCAGATTTTCGTTATCTGATTGGCCACAAAACAGGGGTGAGAACCTCTGGTCGTACAAATACTTTCCCTTGCAACTCCTATGGCCCCAGCCAATGGCCATCATGGAAGCTGTAGCCTAATTCTATGGAAGGCCAAAACTTCCCATTCCTGTAATAAGAGAAAAATTTGGACTGTGGCAATGGAGCATTTCATCTTAACCTTCACACTGAAGTCCAATAGATCATAGTGGGTGCAAGCGTCTATCATCACATTTCAACATGAGGATTTCTTCAGACCTTTTAATGTAACCTGCCCAGTTTATAGACCACAATGGGATGGCCAGTGTGGTACATCTGTAGGAGGAAAGGACCCGTTTCTCATACTGCTAAGGGTCTGAGGGTAAGTAAAGTAGTCACAGTCCTACTGCCTCTTCACCCATACACTGAATGTATGAGGGGCTTCCTATTAAGACACTTGAAAAACAAGAGAAAGAAAACAGAATGACAGAATGAATTTAAAAAAAAACATATTATTTGTTTAAACTACTGTTCTTTATTCAACACTTGCTTCATCATGTAACAACAGCTTCAGCATCCGCATTTTAAAAAATTTCTCACAAGGTAGGTTCTCATTCATATGAAAAACAAATATTCTTTTAACACCAGCCAAACTTGATACCCCCTTTTAAAATTATACACATCCAGCAGGTTAGTCTGAGGGTGCTATCATATATAAGAGTATCATATCCCAACACTCTTTTACTTCCACACGTTGCTATGTATAATAATAACTCTTGAAACGCATTTTGACAAATAACTTGTGGCAGCCCAGATCAATTGGGGGTGGGGATTAATTCTTTCCTCCACTGCCATTTTCCCACTGAAGATGCTGCCCTCAGCTACTTTTCACAGTGGAAGTTCTGCCCACAGCCTGTGTACGGTATCCATAACTCATCAAAGTAAAGAGTAACAAAAGTGCAGCACTGAGAAAGCTAGCATGGGATAAAAGGGTTCATTACCCTCTAATAACATTGTGGTCCCCATCTAGATTATTATCTACACAGATATGCATGGTCAGATTAAGGTATTTGTTGTTATGTGCATTCAAATCACCTCTGACTTGTGGTTTTCTTGGTCAGATTTATTGGGAGGTGGTTTACTATTGCCTTCCTCTTATGCTGAGAGAGCATCGCTTGCCCAAGGTCACCCAGTGAGTTTCCAGGACTAAGCAAGGATTCAGATGCTGGTTTCCCAGAGTCCTGGTCCAACACCCAAACCACTAGTCCATACTTGCTCTTGGACTGATATATTGAAGCCCTAACCTGGGATGGGCACAATGTAGGCCTCCCAACAGTGTTGGACTGCAACTCCCAGCATTCTCCATCATTGGATATGCTGACTAGACTTGATGAGACTTTCAGGCCACTAACAGCCAGAAGGCAAACCATGACTTGGCCCCTGCTGCTCTGAGTTATGTCACATTTCAAAGATCTCACAGCATTACCAAAATAGTGTACAGTCTGCCCTCCACATTTGTGGGCTTAACATTCATGGCTTTATTGTTTTCCAACTTCTACCCCCCAACCCCCTCAGACCGAGCAGGAAATAGAGATTAAAAGGGATTGAGTCAGCTTGGTTTCCTAGGAACACAAGAACATGACCTGCTTTAAATCTGGTTAAGTGTACCTTTCTCTAAACTTGTGCTTTAGTCTTAAAATTGAACTTAACAAGCATACAGTCAGCCCTCCACATCTGCAGGTCTGACTTCCACGGATTTGATTATATGCAAGTTTCTTCAATCCCTGTCCCCTTGCTACCTCAAGCACTTCTTTTCTAGGGGAACCTTCCCTCTCAGTGGCTTCAATCAGGCCATGCAGCCCCTTAAAAACCCACCTCTGGTCCTCCTCCACTAGCCACTGTCTGGCCAGTTAAGGACAGCTTGCAGTCCAATTCCTCAGCATCACAAGCCCTCTTCTGATGCCCACACACACCCAAGGAAGGAGATGGGTGTGACAGAGGAAGCCTAAGGACACCATGACAACACAGGCCCTTTCCCTCTCATTTCCCTGACCTGGTTTGGACCCTTGGTGCCTGTTCTCCCTGCCATGCTTTGGCCTCTTCCTGCAAACACACACATCTTGATATTTGTGATTTTTCCATTTTGCAAGGGTCCTGCATGTCTAACCCTAGTGAATGTGGATTGTACTTGAACCTTTTTTAAAAAAAATTTTTTTTAATCGTTGCTTTAAACTTAGTCCTCTCCTAACTTGGCTCCCTAAGCTGTGGCTTACTTAGTTTGTGTATAAATCTCCCTTTCTCTCTGTATACACACCTTACTCTGCCATTAGCCAAAAATGTAAGAAGGCTGGGTTGTCATCTGGTGTAGCTTGGCTTCACTTAGAAACTCTTTATCAAGCTTGCTGGCAGATTGCAAAAAGTGCAGTGAGGACACGCATTTCAGAAAGAATGAGGACTGATATGACTTAATCAGATGCCCAGTTCTTGGCTGACAGTTAAGAAATGTCATAATCAACATCCAGAAAGAAAGAAAAAATTTGTATGAGAAAAAGAAAGATGCTTTGGAGAGTTTCATTTTCTATGAAACATCATGCTAGGGGCTGGCCCTCCTCTTTCCTGCACTCAGTTTGTTTGGTAGCCAACTCTAGTGTCTTGCATTGGTGCTATCAAATGGTATAAGGTGAGGCACTTCCCTCCCTGCCACGGCAAGGCATTTGTTAGAGGCATATTATGCAAGAGAGAATTGGGAGGTATAATGTACAGGCTTGCTAAGATGGCCATGTTGTTGCACATTCTGTGGGCTGGCTGGAATGTTAAGGCACTGTGTGTGCGTGCACACATGCATGTATGCACCTTCAAGTTGCCTGTCACTTTACAGCAGATCCCATGAATTTCATAAGGCCTTCTTAGGCAAAGAAGGGGGGGGGTTGGATTTACTGCTTGTCTACCCTCTTCTGTCCAGAACAATGGGATGAAAAGCACCAGGCAGGGATCCTTCAGAAAAATTATGAGACCAGCAGTGAGAGATAAAGACTCCACTCTAGCACTTTCAGTATAACTAAATTTCCATGCTGCCTTGCACCCGATGTAATCAAATTTTCATCTGTTGAAATGTAAGGTAACTCGGATTTTGGAACAGGTTTTTTGTTGTTGTTCCCATGGGATTTCTCTCTTAAAAAATATAAAGTACACTTTCCTGTTCTCTGCCTTTTGAGTAGGAACAAGAGGAAGATCCTGGCAATTGATCTCTTAAGTCTCAGATGGTACAGTCAATTTGCTAGAAGGATAAATATCACCAGGAAGGAACATTTGCTTCCCACAGGTGAAATGCCTGATGACTCTTTGGTCAGTTCCATTATAGAGAAAGTATTTGCATGAATGAGCAAGCTGAGAAAGAAGTAGGCAAAGACACTTCTGGGCATCCATTTCCTATTTTTAAAAAAGGGTCATTTAAAGCAGGGATGGGAATCATCTGGTCCTGCAGAAGTTGCTGGACTGCAACTCCCACCAGCATTCTTCACCATTAAACTTGCTGGCTAAGACTGAAGGGAATTTGCAGTTTAACATTTAACATCTGTAGGACTGCGTGATTCCCATACATGGCACAGAGAGCCCTGAAGCAAATAAACATGTGAAGACTTAAAGATTATTTTTTCCCTTGGTGTAGAAAGACCTATCTTCCCAGTCTAGTACCTGTTGACATTGTGAAGGTCAACTCTCTTTCACTCCAGCCAATCATGAACAACCATGAGCAGAGTTATAACCCTAAATATCTAGAGGGGACTAGGTGGGGAACAGCTGCTTTGTATGGCCCACTTTGAAAATCCCTACATGGAAACATCTTTAGTTCACACGGGAGCATCCTGCCCTTGAAGAACACATGGCCCAGAGATTTGGTCCTATTTGTACAACAAAATTAACGCAAGGCAGTTGTGGGACGCAGAAAGAGCCCTTAGGAACTGAGTAATAGAGTGCAGAAGGAGTGCCACTCCAGCTGTGCAAGAATACAGTATTGGCTCTCCTCTGGAACACCTGAAGGCATATTAGTAGTTGCATAAAGGGAGCAGAGCACCAATTTCCCTCTCTGGCTATGATCAACGATCAGTCCATCGTTTAATATTCTTTATTGTCAATAGTGGTCCCGTGTTGGCACATAGATAACTCTGGCACATCTTCATGTTTATGAGGAAAATACAGCTAGGAACATAATTAAGCCCCTGAGCAAAGACTGTAGATTCCTTTCCCCAAGTACAAGGGTATAGCCACTCTCTAAAGTGGCCCTTGAACTCATGCCCATCTAATTTGGCAGTTTTCACAAGGAGCCCCACAGAGTTTGTCTTTTGTAATCTCTTCTCCTTTCTGTGCCTACCTCTCTCCAAGTTCAGCACCTTACTCTCATAAAATCATAGAGCTGAAAGTTACCACAAGGGCTATTTAGTCCAATCCCCTGCCAAGTAAAATCCCACATTCTCAACCAGCAATCCCCTTTCTTAGCACCTGTATTATTCTTTCGTCTCCCCTCTCCCTCATTCATCACATTTTCCCCATATTCTTGTTCATTTCATGCTGGGAGAGAGCAAGGCCAGCTGGACCAAGGCAACAGGAATCTTAAGAGATTTCTACATCCAGATTTATCTTCAACATACAAAGTTCACTGAAATGGCACCATGGAAGTTTGTTGGCCTTGCTTCCTGGCCCTTAAAGGTCTCACTTTGGTGACTGTATGTTTCTAAAAGGACATCTCTGCTACTACTCTTGGAGAAGGATGAACAAATAAAAGGGGGAAAGAAAACACCACCTTAAAATGTAAAGTCGAAGGCTTTCACAGTTGGAATCCATAGGTTGTTGTGGGTTTTCTGGGCTTTGAGGCCGTGTTCTATTAATATTTACTCCTGATGTTTCGCCTGCATCTGTGGCTGGCATCTTCAGAGGATCTGGTCCTCCCACCCAGGGACTACACAAGTATATATACTCTGTCTCACTTCCATGTCACCAGATCCTCTGAAGATGCCAGCCACAGATGCAGGCAAAGCGTCAGGAGAAAATACTAATAAGATACGGCCTCAAAGCCCAGAAAACCCACAACAACCAACATCTCAAAATATTACGCTCAGGATTCAGCTCACCTAACAGCCCACCCCAACTAAAGCAGGTCCTTCTTCTCTTGACTTGTGGGAGGCAGCAAGGGTGAGGAAATGAACAATGTCCTCCTCAGAGAACACCATTTACTTCTTATTTATTCAGGTATGCATCCAGCCACAGCTCCCCGGAATCCTTCAGCGAGCTGGAACAAGAAAAAGAAACAGGCTCAAATAGCTCAGGAAACACACAAGAAATAAAAGCATATAGAAAATATCCAACTGAAGCAAAGGATTCTGAAGACGCTCTAATCAATCAGTAAGTGGGTTCGAGTAAGAAATAATTATGATAACCTGAAAGGGAACAGCTGTCAGAAGACAGGGAGAGGAGCATGAAGGACACAAGGAAAGGCCAGCACCATCTCATGTGGAGTTACAAGGCTGGTTCACACCCATAAGCTGCATCATTTGACTGGAGGTATTGCATGGTGGTTTGCAAAAACACATGAACCCCCCCCCCAACTTTCATGTCATCTTTGTGCAGAGCCTGGAAAAGTTCCCTTTTATGGGCTATCAGAATGCCCCAAACAACAAAGCTGGCAGCCATGCTAGCTGGGATATTCTGAGTATCATCACAAAGAAAGGCACTTTTGTACACTCTGTCAAACAATTTAAAAGATGATCTGGCTGATGAGCAGGATATAAATGGCTGTTGTTGTTATGTGACTTTAAGTTGTTTCTGACTTATGGTGACCCTAAGGTGAAACTATCACAGTGTTTTTGGGACTTGCCCAAAGTCACCCCATGGGTTTCCATGGCTGAATAGGGAATCAAACCCTAGCCTTCAGGGTCATAGTCCAATGCTCAAACCACTATACCACACTGTCTCTTCCAGGTATTACAAATACTATTCATAAATAAATAAACCCTGCTTCAGTACACTTTTTTTTTCCAGAAGATTCAGTTCACATTAGCTTCTATGATCCGTCACAAAGGATGGTGTGTGAACCAACCTACAGAGCTCAGAGTTCACAAAGTATTTTAGTCCAGACAACTTTCCCTATTCTGTCTAGGGAGATCTGCATACACTGTATGGCTATTCAGTGAAAACGGGATCTCCTTTGTTGATTCTTCTGTGCAAACTCTTGAGACTTCGATGTATGCTCTTGCGCTGCAGTGAAGTTGCAATCATGCACAGGATCCATGCTTCAAAAACTGAAAGCCAGGAGCCTGCATCACTGTCTCTCCCCATTTTCCCCTCAAAAGCTCTATGTTCCTCTTTGCCTCTATTCCCAGTTCTGCATAAGCATTTCTTCTTTGTATGCCATCCACCACCAAAACTAAAAAATCTTTGAGAACTCTACAACTACATTCAGAAATATACCTTATGAAATCTATTTACTTGAATGCATTTACTTGCTTTGCATAATGCTTTCTGCGTGCAGCTTTTGGACCCTTCAGACTACATAAAGAGAAAGAGTACTGAAAACTTAGTGCACACTGTCAACAGCCCTAACTAAAATTTCTATAAAGACTACAGAAAGTGGTTTGAACATTTGCAAAAGGTTTTCTCCCCCCTGCAAATGATTCTTCTCTACTGTCAGCTGGAAATATTAGAAGCTGTGGCTGTTGCAAAGGTAGGGAGCATTTAATCTTCAATATTATCTAGGGCTACAAGTCCCACGGTCCCTGTCAACATTGGCCATTATGGCTGGACCCCATGGAAACAGAAGTCCAAAGCAAGTGAAGGGCTAGAGACAAAAGGCTCCACATTGTCCCATCCCCCTATAGCTTGGCCTTTGTCCTTTCACAAGATGTCAGCTTGACGCATCTTCCCACATGGGCTCTCTCTCACCCTCTTGAATACTTACTATACAATGTCTGCAAAGGCTCTCAGCAAGGGCTTGGATTGGTACTCGATGCCATATTTTGCACATATCGACTTCACCAAGGGGGCAACTTTCCAATAGTTGTGCCGAGGCATGGTGGGGAAGAGGCTGTAGGGAGGGAAAGAGCCACAGGTGTGGGATCATGCGCTTTCTTTCCCCATTGCCCCTTTCTCTTCTGTGAGACTCATGCAATAATTGGCTGTGAAGCCTGCCCAAGAGATGTTCATGTTTCCCAACCTAGCAAACTCTTTCCAGGCAACTGCATGGCTAACAGTTAAAATCTCAATTAGAACACTGGCATCTTTTTCCTGGCCTGATGGAGGATGTCTATCAACCACTAGAGGAACCACCATGGTGGTCCATGGCTATTTTGATCCAGGATTTGATTCCTCTTTTACCATTCCTTTCACCTTTGTCTTTTGATCATATGCAGCGGTGATCCACATGATGGTGATGGTGGTGGTAGTGATTATATATTTGTCTTTCTCCCCAAATTGGGACTCAAAGCAGCTTACAATTTTAAAAAAATGATACAGCTAAATCAATACAAAAAAGTGAACATTAAAATAGAATAAACTAGTGGAAATATTAAAATGATTCAAAAGTACACTCTAAAAGATAAAATAGCATTAAAAGATAAAAAGGAATTAAAACAGTTCTGTCTAAAACAGTATAGCACCCTCAGCCCATGCTTTAAAAACTTTCTGTTTTAATAGCCTGACAGAAGAATAAGGTCTTTTGCATGACAACAGATGGATGGCAGGGAGGGGGCCTTTTTGGCCTCCCTCAGAAGGGAGTTTCAGAGTTCAGGGGCAGCCACTGAGAAAGCCCTCCCTCATGTCACTACCAAATGCAACTATAACAGCAGTGGGACTGAGATAAAGGCCTCCTCTCACTATGTCAGGGCCTGAGCAGGCTCACATTGGGAGACAGAGTCTGCTACACAGCCTGGACCTGACTTTATATATAGGACTTTATAGGTCAAAACCAGCACTTTGAATTGTGCCTGGAAACAAACTGGCAGGCAGTAGAGCTGTTGGGACAGGAGAATAGCAGGGTCTCTGTAAACTGACTCTGTTAACACGCTGGCTGCAGCTCTTTTCTATTGACGTTTGTACTGAAGTTTCTGAACACTCTTCAAAGGCAGCCCCACACAGAATGTGTTACAACAATCCAAACAGAACGTGACTAAGATACGTATCACTGTGGCCAGATCTCAGGTCTCAAGGAGTGGGCACAGCTGCTGCCCAAGCTTTTAATGTGCAAAAGCACTCCTGGCCATTGCAGAAACCTGGGCCTGAGTCCAGGAGTACTCCCAAACTGCAAACCTGCATCTTCAGGAGGACTGCAACCCCTTCTAACGCAAGAGCATTTGATGCTTCTGTAGGTCAGTCATGTCAAAGCCCTAAAAGATAAGTTGGGCTCATTACTGTGTAACCTCCATACCATGAAAAATCCCAGCCTCCTGAGTTGTCTGGTAGGTCTCTGCCATTTTCAGTACCTTTCAAGGTCACTTACTATAGGATGAAATGTAGCTCAGAGGCTCTCCTGCCAACCCCCTCCTCCTGAGAGAACAGTTTCTATTCTTCTTCTAGGTCTCACAACAGCCAAGAGCCCAGAGCAGGGGTATCCCTAAGAAGGCTTCCTATCTGTCAGAAAGAAAGGGTTTACTCACTGATGCTCAATCTGGAAGTTCAGGTGCCCACTGAACCAGTCATTGAACAGAGACTGGTCTACATTGCATGTTGCCTGGAGCTGGGGGGAGAGAGAAAGAGAGACAGACAGAGAGAGAGAGAGAGATAAATAACCAACCAGCCATATTAGGATATTCCAACTTCACTTGTAGAATCGTGACATTGTCACACCTGCCATCTTAGTCTAAGTAACTTTCATCATGGCAACAACAGAGACAAAATAGTAGCAATATGGAATGGATGTAGGAAACTCCATGGAACTTTTGAGGTAATCACAACACTGAGACTGGACTTCTAACTCACTGGATTTCCTATACACGTTCTTAGCTGGACAACTCAGAAGAAGGAGCATGGATTTTGTTTTAACGGCAGCACGTAAATATAAGATTTTTCTTGGTGGTTCAACAATTTAGTTAAGCTTTGATCCTCCAGATATTTTGGACTACAGCTCCCATAAGCTTTTACCCACAGGCCATGCTGGCTGGAGCTTTGGGGAGTCAAAAGTACAAGACATTTGGAGAATCAAAAGTTTCCCACACCTGCTATAAACACAGTGATGCTCATCGCTTCCAGTTATCCAAGATTATTCTCCAGCTCTTCCAGGATGCTAGATGTTTTCATGATTGCTCTTTTTCCTTTCAAGTCTCTTATTCATAATCCTAGCTAGCAGGGGATGTCTGACATGTAGCTCACCTGAGTTGATACCCAGTCCATATTCTGGTCGTAATCAATGTTCATTGGAATGTGGTTCATTTGGGTCACCCAGACAAACCACTGACTCTCAATGATCCTGCACAAAACAAGTAAATTAATGAACACATTTCCACTCTTCCAAAATCTATGGGAATGCACCCATCATTTGATCAAAGCAGTTTTAAAATAAGCCAGAAAAGCCAGGAGAGACGCAGAATAATAATTAAAGCATTATCACCAGGAAAAAGTGAACAAGATATGGAAAGCTGTGTTGAAGAAATATTGAACTGGGACTTGCGAAATGCAAGTTCATACCTTGACTGAGCCAGCAACTGTTTGGACAACCTTGGACCACTCACTTCCTCTCAACTTGGCCTACTCCAAAAGGGTAATTGTGAGGATAAAGTAGAGAGATTTTCTTGTCATGGTGTCTCAATATTTTTTCTCATTGAGGATGGGAAAATCTCTAAGTATTCTTTACACTCCTAAAATATCACAATGACGTTGTGTAAGGAAGGAGTCTGCGTGTTCCATTCTTTTGATGCAGGCTTAGGAGTGAAAAGGTGGTCATGAAAAGCAGCGTATGAGGCTTGTCTAAATCTATCCTACGGATGGTGAGGATGCAGGGAGCAGTAGCTATTTCACATTAGGATGCTATTAACGAAATCCACATCATTATGGTGGATAGGGAACACAGAAGGAGGGTCCAATATCGCTGTGATTCTAGAGAAGGCACAGTACTATCTGTAGATATGCCAATACACTGCACAGAAACATACATAACTCACCAGTTGAGTCCCTCTTAGTTGTGGTTTGGGCAATCGTTCTCACAATAAAATGAAATACCTGCATGTATCTAAAGATAAGATCAGTGGCTATGTTGTTTGCAGCATTCTGAGAACTGCAGTCCAAATAAGTAACTTTTCTAAGCTCTGGACAGAACTCTGCCTTTGGCACGCTTTGTGTCGCTTTGTGTGTGTATAAAGAAAAGCATGTCTAAGAAGCATTATACGTAATGAAAAAAAAGTCAAAATTTTAAAACTAACCTGACCAGGAGGAAAAGTCCAAGAAGATTTTTCAGATCCAGAAAGAATGAAAATGACAGAAAGAACCGGATATAGAAAGTCATCATCCAGGCCAGGTCCTGACACAAAGGAGAAGAGAAAGGGTTTGAAGAAGCCAGTACTATACAGTACAGTGTGTATGTCGGGGGCATCAGGAGAGGGGTTTTGGTATTAAGAAATTGGACTGTGAGCCATCCTTAGCTGGCCAAGCAACATCTGGAGGCAGAGGAGTAGGAAGATCAGAGGCTGGTTTTTAAAGGGCTGAGTGTCCTGACTGGAGCCACTGAAGGGGAAGGTTCTCCTGGAAGAGAAGCCTAAGGTGGTGAGGAGGGGTTGAAAAAACTCAAAAATAATCAAATCCATGAAAGTCAAACCTGCAAATGTGGAGGGCTAACTGTATGCTTGTTGAATTCAATTTTAAGACTAAAGCACAAGTGTAGAGAAGGGTACGTTTAACCAAACGTAAAGCAGGTCAAGTTCTTGCGTTCCTAGGGAAACCAAGCTGACTTAATCCCTTTTAATCTCTATTTCCTGTTTAGTCCCTGATATGTACGATATCCCTTGTCTGAAGTACAGAACCTGAATTTCACATTCTTGTTGTGACTAGGTCTCTTATTGTAATTAGGTCCTTCTTTATTCTAACTGGCTGCAACAGCAATGGGTGGCTAGTCTGTAAAAGAGTAAATTCTCTGAGCATATATGTGTCCCAGGGACCAACGAGGAATAAGGAAAACAACCAGGCAACATAGGTACCTGTGCATAGAAACAGAAAGTAATACCCACTGATATATCCATTGCATGCAGGTGATTCAAATATAAAGACATTGTCTATCTGGAACTGAATCCTGAGGTGCTAATTCTGTAGCAGCATAAAGGGGTATATAATCTGATACAGCTAGTAAGCCTTGCTGAGCTGCAGTAGATCATTAAGTGGAAACATAGACTAAAGCTAATTTTGAAGGGGATAAAGCTAAGAGCCAGCATGCTTTAGTGTTCTGAATATTAGACTAAGACTCTGAGAGGCCAGGGTTCATATCACCACTGGTGACTTTAGGCCCTCAGAGGAAAGCAAAGGTAAACCCAATCTGAACAACTCTTGTTAAAAAAAAACCACATGGGGTTGCCATAAGTCTGAAAGGCACACAGCGCGCAAAGCTAACATGCTGCTGTGAACTGCAAAAGGCCTACAGTTTACTTTGCAGAGGGAGTAACATAAAACTTCACACGTGGGCTTTAAACCTTCATTCCAGCTCAGTTTAAAAGTGTATAAGAGTTGTGTTGCAATTCCAGACACGGTACAGAAAGAGAGGAAAGTGTGTGGGATGGAAGCAGCCAGGATAGTGCACCTGATTTTAAATAAGGGATCCATGTTTCTAAAGACTCTCTCGTGGGAAGCTTCTAAGCTAACTCCACTGCACAAGCAATAACACTTTTTTGTTTTAGTTCAAAGGCAAGGTGTGAAATAAGAAAGCAAGCTGGGAGGTTTGGGAGCCGTCTAATGTACTGCACAAAGAGCTATGGGCGGCGGGGAAGAAGATGTGTGATGCAACATTGCTGCTTTCTTTTTTTCTTTTTCTTCTTAACGCACATTGTAATTTTCTTTTAAAATATCACTGACACTTTAATGACATGTTAATGAAAATCTTCTATATGTTTTTAAATCTATTTTGTATTTGTAAACTGCCTCAAATTCAAGCTCAGCAAGGTAAGGCAGGACAAAAATGAACTGAATAATGCCAACACTAACAATTATAATGGTGGCACATTTTGCCACTGGCTCTAAAGGAGCCAGCTCCTTCCCCTGACACTGAGGTAGCTGGCCAAGAGAAGCTGAGTCCAGGCATGCTACTCACCGCCCATTGTCTGCGCTGAACTGCAAAGTAGAAGACATACCACTGAAGGTAGAAAGGCACCAGAGCTGGTGGTCCAACTAGGGAAGAATGCAACAGACATCCATAATGAAACCACCCCCAAAAAGGATATGGGCAGCAGAACCTCTGGTTTGTCACTTAAACATGCCATCTTTCCTCACCTTCCCCCCTCTGTTCTTTATCTCCTTAGGAACAGGAGGCATCAAGACTTAAATGCACTGATTCAGTCCTCCTAGGGTCTAAGTCAGGGATAGAGACCCATGGGCTAAATCTGGCCACCTTCCCCAGTCACTATGGGCAAGCCCCCCCCGGAAGGCCCCCCCCCAAGAAAGGAAGGGCAAAAGAGTGACTGTGCTGCAGCCTTGCAGGGTGCTCCTTGACTATGGAAGGCAAGAGAGGAGAGAAGCCAGCAGACTCCCTCTCTCTGTGCAGTTGTTCCATGCCTCCTGCTCTGCACAGACAAGTGGAAAGGAGGTCAGATGACGTCAGAGGGTAGCAGAGAATTAGCAGACTTTTGTGAAGGTGACCTGAGCGCCCAATTCATTTTCCAAGAGCCACTCAACTCTCTATAGCAGAGAAGGCTCCTGGATGGCCATTAACTCCTCCCTGCTTCTTTGCTTGTATCTGCTTCATGGTAGTTCTGAGAAGAGGCCTCCGCTTGGTGTCCTGCAACTGATGTCCCTTAGGAAGCAGCCTTTCTCTAAGTCAGACTGCTGGGTCTGCCTAGTTCAGTCTTGCTCTACTGACCGGCAGCAGTCTTCCAATGTGTTCCAGGCAAAAGTGTTTCCGAGGTACTATCCGGGCCACTCAGCACAAGAAGAGAGCAAGATACCCACCCACCCCCATTGTCTGGGTAGTGACCAGTCTTGGTGGGATACAGGCAAGCATCCCCCCACTGTAACCAAAATGGATGAGCACAAATATAAGAACATATAAGAAGTTGAAATAGTCACAGAATTCCTCCCCATTTTTTTGACTAATAGTAACAGTTATAGAAGTGATCCATTAGAGCTCACTGGCTAAAAAGTCTCAACCTCTCTCCCTAAACTGCAGATCCGAGGATTCCACAGGATGGAACTATGGCAGAGAAAGTGGCACCAAAGTGCTGTCATTGTGAAAGAGTTGTTGGTTTCCTATGGCAAATAAGAATCACCTTTTGACAGCCATACACAGAAACTCCTCCCACAACACATATGCACTATATACGTACATTCGAAAAGCTGTCTCAGGTCTCCATATGATCAACCTGGACAGAGTATAGGCAAGCAAAAGTCTGTAAGCTGATTTCTTTGGTGGCCTTTTTTTTTTAAACTACTAAATATCTTTTAAATTGCAAGAATAAGTACTAGAGCAATTGTTGATGATCTTTTTCGAATACAAAGAAAAATGTTTTAGATATCAAAGCATTTGGAATAATTCCTGCTTTGTTTTGTAAAGTATATCCAGACAAGCCTTTTGGGCCTGTGTCATCACATTAAAAGCATCATATAATCTCTATTAAAGCATCATTTATACTACAGTAGGCAACATGTACTGCAACTAGGAAGAACAAGCTATTTTTTTCTCAGTTGAAAATATCTCTAAGTTTCAACAATACATATAAAGAGAAATACATATAAAAAGATAAATAAAAACACAGAATTTTTAAAAATAACTTTAGAATTAATTCTATTTCATAGAGCTGTTGTGGTATTTATATTACATTAAAAATATATATAAATTGTTAGTTGCACTTTTTACAATGGTTAAAAAAATTCTAAATCTGTATAAAAGAGCACTCTTCGAAGGTCAGTAGTATATCTCTGAGGTTTGTACCCTGGGCAGCTTTCCCAATAGGTCGGAGGGTCATTGGCTTTTACTGGCTGGTGGCTACTAGAGAGTGACAAGCTGGTTTCTTTGACGGTCTTTTGACAGCCTCTGGTATTGTTAAAAAGAGGTGATACTCACGGATGAAGAAGTATTTGTGCTGATGGTTGTAAGGCATGAATTTCTTTTTCTTTATACCAAGCTGTGAGGGAAAGGAAAGAGAGGACACAGCAAATCAATGGGGCTCTCCTCAGACACGGGGCTACCCCACACTGACTGAAATAGACCCACCCATCTCCTGCCATCTGTACCACAAAGACTCCTGGGCCTACTCAAGCTTTGGTCTTGCAGATAAAGGTGTGCCCATTCTTTGCCAGCAAAAGCTCAAACCAGTTTGCGTGTTTTTGTATCAGCACAACTGAGGAAACACAATTATGGAATTATCTCTTGCTACATCTGTATTTCTTCTCTAGCTACATCCCATCTATTTTTTTTTTAATGCACCGTCACCCAACCAGGCTCCATAAAACAAGAAAATTCAAATACAAGAAACGCCAATAATCTCTCCCAGCAGGGGGCAGCAGAGTATCAGATTCTTCAGCACTGTACAAGCATATCACAGACTGAGAAACTCTAATTCCAGTGATTCCAATCCCATGAACGCTAACAGAGTTCACTTTGACCCTTCCCAATTAACAAGACGCCAGCCTCAAAATAAAAGCCTTAAGTCAGGACTCTAGACTCAGTTAATATAAACTGGAACATTCAACTCGCCTCTTTGATCACCAGAAGGCAAAATCACCCATTCCTGTTAGTAACTGAGCATTTCTCCCTAGTGGGAATGATATGTATCATTCCAGCAGAACTTGGGAAACTTATTTTTTCACTGCTCCCCCCAGAACCCCTCAACCAGCCTGGTCAGTGGACATGTTGGTTGGAGGATTCTGGGAGTTGTCATCCCAGAAAATAATTTTTCTAAGCTCTACATTTCAGTTTCCCACAGGGGAGTCTGGGAATGGGTAGGCCCAATCCCTCCCTGACTGGGAAGGAAAGGCTGCAGCAGCAGTCGCTGTCCCCAAACAGGGCCTCTGGGGTTGGAAACAGAGCAAGGGGCAGGGCAACAGCGGCAGCTGACAAGATAGAGGCAACCAAAGTCCTGGTGGAAATCAGGCTGAATCCTGAAAACTATTTCATTTGGTAATGCCCCTGCTCTGATGTCTGTGTGCCTCCCAGCCCTGCAGGACACGTCGAGTCCAGAGACATATCTAGGGTGGGGCAACTAGGCACATGCTCTGAGCCCCAATGCCAGGGGACGCAAAAAAGCCAACCCACCACCACCACCCTTTCCTCTTGAGCCTGGTCCACCGCCACTCCCACTGGGGTCATTCCTGGCCCAATGTGGTGGCGGCAGCAGCCCTTCCACCCAGGCCTGGACTGCTGCTGCCTGCATGGGGGTCAGTCTTGGCAAAGTGTGGTGGCGGCAGTGGCACCAGTCCTTCCACTTGGGCTTGCACTGCTGCTGTTTCCTCTCCGCCCCTGCCAGAGTTGTTCCTGGCCCAGTGCCATAGTGGCGGCTGCAGCTGCAGCAGTCCTTCCACCCATGCCTGGCCCATTGCCACCCCCATCAGGGTCATTCTCTCTTGGCCTGGTGCAGCAGCAGCAGTAGCCCTTCCACCCAGGCTTGGAGCACCGTTGCCCCCGCTAGGGTCTTCCTGGGCCCAGGGACGAGTGCCAGGAGAAGCAGCGCCTAGGGGTGTAACTTCAACACTTGCCCTAGGAGCTGTTGAACTAGATACACCACTGCCAGGGTCAGCTTGCCTAGGCCAAGAGCTACTTCCTCTCACCTTTTTGAGCCAGCTCCTATGTTTACTCCAGCTACTATCCTGTGATCTTTATCAACACCCTGCCCCTTGCCAGAAAGACTTGGCAGAGCCCCCTGGGGCTTAAATCAAGCCCTTTTACATTCAGGCTCAGTTTATACTTTTGTTTATACTTTTGCGTCCACCTCAGTTCACAGGTGCCAGAATTTGCTATCTTTTTTTAAAGGTTATTAAGGCTATATTATTGCTTTTCCATGCACCAGAGGCCACTGATTGTCAGCCCCAACTTTAGCCACGCCTCTCACGTACAACACTTTTCATCCTTCCAAATGATCCCCTAGCTATGGTCAAATTTGGCTTTCAGATTCCCAAGCCCACCTATCCTCATCATCTCAATTCCCATAATTTGATAGCAGAAAGTAGAAGGATGGCTCCTGCAATCTATCTAAAAGATGAAATTTGAATGCACTTAAGATTGGGAAGAAGGCTTCTAATAGAAGGAATTCACTTTTTAATTTTTATTTTTTTGATCAGGACTTTTTTAAAAAAATAAATAAAGTGAAAATGTATTAGCTGTACTCCTCTTGCACTGCCAACAACAGGTAAGGAGGCTGCCTGTGCTCTGGTGGCTATGATGGTCATGGTCGACGTTTTCTTCATGCAGGGGTTGGCAAAGTGTTGCCCTGGAGCCGCATGTGTCCCCACAAGCTTACTGTTGTGTCTCTTTGTCTCTCCAGACCTCCTGGATCATTCTCCTTTTCATCAGAAAGTGGGCAAACTGTCTCTCCTGGAAGCTTTCAAGAGACAATTCCCATTTTAAATAGGCTGCCTGGGCTCCTTTCAAAAGTCAACATCTGTCCACTTTCAAGGGGGAAGTTTTGGCTTTTTTGGCCATTCTTGATGTAGCTCATAGCAGAGAATGTAGCAGAAAACTGGACCCCAGATGCACTATGGTTGCCCACATCTGCCTTAGTAAGAGCTCATGCTTAGGAGGTCCTGAAAGTTGAGGATCAATCTGGTTTCTGAATAAATTGTTGGAAATACAAGACTTAACACTCCAGTCATTATGGGCTTAATTGGTGTATTAGTGATATAGAGGACCTTCAGCTGCTAATGCTATTGGAAGCAGCTGTCAAGGCTCTATAAGAGTAGCGTTCTTTTAGTGAGCTTATCAGTTCAGCTGTGTTCTTGCCGTTTGTCCTTGTATAGTATCCTGTTTGATCCTGCTTCACTGTGGTATTTTGTTATTTGATATATTTTGTATTTTTCTATTTTACTTGCCAATATTGCTCATGTTCATTTTAACCTTTTTTGACTACACGTTCCTTCTGTATATTGTCTTTATATAAATACCTATGTTTGCTATTTTTTCCTTTTACATAGAATAGATAAAAGAATATTTATATTATCCATTTGTCTTCCGAATTTCAATTTTACAACATAAATTACCCATCAAAAGTTTAGCAGAGTGTGATATATGTATACAAATGTGTAGAAAAGAAAGAGAGAAAGGCTTAGCAATTTGGAACTGAGGAAAGAAACCTAATGTTTCTCAGTTATACCTGTGACAGGCTGGAGCACCATCTCTTTTTTGTAATTTCTTATTTGTTGCCAGTTGTGCTCTGCTTGTGCCTTTGTAAAGTAAGCCAATAAGACAAAAGGCACTTGAGGGCACTCTTATCCAAAGGACTGCTGCTCACTCAAGAAAACTTTTGACCCACTCAGAGAAGAGAGAAACACATTACAGTACCAGCTGTTGGAAAAGGCTATAGCTCCCAGAATCTACTAGACAGTCATGCTGTCTGTGGGATTCTAGGAATTACAACTGAAAAAACTCACATTTCCAATCTCTGCATTAAGAGCCTTAGCGGGAAATAAGGCAACAACTAACAACCCATGTGGCTCTCCTATTTAGTTTCCCTCTTGGCAAGCAAGTGATTTTAATGGATGAAAGGAATGCCTGAGACAAAGCAAGCCTTCTGGAATTCCTCCATGTACCTAAGTAATGAAAGCAGCATGGGCTTGAAAGGAGCTACTGTACTTAGATTCTTAGGAATTCTTTCATGCATAAAAGGCTTTCCCATACTCTAAATTAGAACCTTTTTAATAGGACAAGCATTTAGACAAAACACTATTGCTCTTGGCAATAAACGAACTCAGGTTTAAAGCAGGAGATCTCACAAGAATTTCATGTATTTTTTTAAAAATCAGTTGGGAGGCAGGCCATTTCTATTTTAACCAAAGCAGTGATGAGGAGAGAAAGTGGTGGCCAAAGCTTTCTATGCATCTTGTTTTCCAAGGTAAACCCCCACCACAAAGCTGCTCTTACTCTCATTTTTTTGGAGGTGGGCACAAGAAAAATATAAGCATGATAAAAGACAGTCAAACTTCAGAAATATCCAAACAAGCAATCTACAGAGAACTGCCAGCTCATGATATTTTGCTACCATAGGCAAGGAACAAAATGGCATCCCCTTCCACTCCAGGTACCAGAGCCAACCGGACTGGTAGCTGAATCTCACTTGTCACTAGCAACACTACTCAGTGCTCCAACACTTTGCTGCCACCTGAGCAGCTCACCTGATTCTCCCCATTCAAAATCTGCTGGAGGCTGATTATCCTTATGTCGATAAGATCTAAAACTTACCTTTTTAACCAAATTAAAACAAAACCTAACAAAATAAACCATTACTCTGTTCACTTTGTCTTTCATCATAGCCTCCATACCTCTAAAGCACTGAAACCCTTAAGGCTTATGTCTGGTTTGAATTGATTTTATGGTACTCTGGCTGGAAATTACACCTGAAGGGCAATGTAGGTCAATACAAATAATCCAGTACTTCATAGTTTTATTTCTATGACTTGTCCAAAAGCACTATTCAACTGAATCCAGGGAAGAAAGATTTTAAAAGGCAATTTTCTGGCCACATCTGAATCATAAGAAAAAACTAA
Organism: Iguana delicatissima; assembly: GCA_948472985.1. NCBI lineage: Eukaryota > Metazoa > Chordata > Lepidosauria > Squamata > Iguanidae > Iguana > Iguana delicatissima. The sequence goes on from CAOKZL010003115.1 coordinate 96,534, forward strand.
ATAAAAGACAGATGGTGCTGGGCAACCTTTCAGACCTCAACAACATCTAACAAGGATTAAGACACCAACCAAAGCTTTGCAGAAACCCTCCCCATCTCCACTTCAGAGGTTTCATTCCCAATGCCAAAGAACAAATATTTTAATTGCAAGTAAATACACTTTAAGCCCTAGCCATAAATCTGGAATTAACCCAAAACTGACAGCATGCCAAAACAATATAATACCATGAAAACATATGTTTTTCAAGGAAATGTACTACCACCATGACTATGGTAGAACATTTGTAGCTCCTTGTTCTATGTCTCTCTCTGTAATACCACCAGCCTTGTCCATGCTCCATTTTCAGACCACTTGAATTTAAGGAACAGGGCTGCATTATCTAATCCCTTCCTGCAGCATCAAAAAGCAGAGACTTTGGTCCAATGTATGGTTTTATAGCAGGGGTGGGAAACATACGATCCTCCAACATCCATCGTTATTTACTATGCTGGCCACAACTGATGAAAATTTCACCTCAAGAACATCTGGAGGCCCACACGATTCCTCTATCCTTATAGCATCCCACATTTTCTATTCCTTATGCCACTGTCAGAATTCTACAATACGCACCTCCACAGAGAGTTTCTTTCCCAAGGCAAAAAGCAAAGGGTGCATGTTGAGATCAGGGTCCTTGCGGAAGCAGTTTGGTTTTGCATGGTGCTGGAAATGCCAATGATTCCACCAGCTGGCTGGGGCCCCCTGTAGAGAACAAGAGAGAAGGAAGCCTAATCCAGAAATGCTGCATTCTCTCCAACACAGAGGATGCAGCACAGTCTTACTGCAAGGAGCGCAAGTGTTTACAAACTTTGAGATAAATATCAAGGGGCAGCAGCAACCTTACTACTCACCTTCAAATGTCCGATCACAAATTTGTGAACCCAATGGTTCCATTTAGACTTGCCAAAGACGGAGAGATGTCCCAAATCGTGCTGTAGCCAACCAGCTTGGGCCTGGAAAGTAACAGTCTTGTTAGTACAAATCAAAATCCCACCAACATACACAACAATTTTCAGCATAAGCAAAAAAAGGAAGGACAGATTACTGCCCTAAGAAATTTATAATCAAGAGTCAGACACTGAGGAGGAAGAAAGGGATGGGGGGAATTCAGGATAAAAGAACCCTACAAATACATGAACTTAATACATGAAGCTCCCTCCATAGAGAGATTAGGTTACCTCCCCTTCCTGGGCTTTGAGACACCAGTGAAGATTGTCCTTTTCCATCAGTGTTTAGTGGTGCTTCATGTTGTTTTATGATGCTTTGTACTCATGCTTTCTGATGTTAGTGTACTGAATATATCACTCCTGTGTTAACTTTTGTAGTGCAGACTTTTTTAAAAGCTGAAGATGGGGCAGCAGTGTGATGAGGCAGCTAAAAAAGCCAATGCAATTCTAGGCTGCATCAATAGGAATATAGTGTCTGGGTCAGAGGAAGTAGCAGTACCACTCTCTTCTGCTTTGGTCAGACTTCAACTGGAATATTGTGTCCAGTTCTGGAAAGATATTGACAAGATGGAACATGTCCAGAGGATACCGACCAAAGTGGTAAAAGGCCTGGAAATTAGGCCCTATGAGAAGTGGCTTAGGGAGCTGGGTACGTTTAACCTGCAGAAGAAAAGGTTAAGAGGTAACATGAGAGCTATGTTTAAATATTTGAAGGGATGTGATACGGAAGATGGAGCAAGCTTGTTTTCTGTTGCTCCAGAGACTAGGACATGGAACAATGGCTTCAAACTTCAGGAAGAGAGATTCCATCTAAACATTAGGAAGAACTTCCTGACAGTAAGAACAGTTTGACAGTGGGATGCAATGCCTCAGAGTGTGTGGTGGAGTCTCCTTCTCTGGAGGTTTTTCAACAAAGACTGGATGGTCATCTGTTGGGAATGCTTTAACTGAGTATTCCTATATGGCAGGAGGTTGAACTTGGTCCTTGTGGTCTCTTACAACTCTATGATTCAGTTGTTACTGTATATCACCTAGGGTGACTGAGAGGTACAGGATGTGATTCATATAATAATAGATGACTATTGTGTGTGTAGACTTGGCTATGGGTAGGCAGGAAGACTGAAAGTTGAGCCAAAACGCTGGGGAGAAGGTTAATTCCAAGGAGAGGATGGAAATAAGAAGTAGGGGCATCCCATAAGGATGCTGACATTTAGCTTCTAGCCTAAGAGGAAGAATAGGAGAAAGGGCACCACTGTTTAACAAAAGAAAGTTCTTGGCAGGAACAGTATGGTAAACTGGAGAGGCAAAGGTGACTAAAATCAAAATAGATACCTGTCTTCATAGACATTTAGCAATGTTTGTGTCAGTCTCTCTGCTTTAATCCATGAGCATCCCAATGGGAAAGAGATCCCATTCCAACACCAGTCCCATTCTCTGCCCTATGCCATCCTGATCAATAGAGATTACCTGGACAGTGGCAAGCAGCAATCCAGAGAAGAGAAAAGGCACCAAGGAGGCTCCAAAGTACCACATATTGAGCCAAGCAGCCACATCCAGCATCAAAATGTGAGCGAGGTACAAGAAGAAGAAGAGACGGTTAGGTTGCAGGAGCCCCATCTTCTCCACAGTAGCACGTAGTTCACGAAAATCTTCTACAAGTTGTTTCTGTGAAGATGACACAATGTTACTTACAGCTTCTTCTGCTCTCCATGGAACCTTCCACAGGTGCCTTGCTCTACCTTGGCACCCAAAGTGTGGGGAGCTGCAGGACCTATAACAGTGATGCAATGGCAGAGGTACGGGGCAGGAAGAGTTCTTCCTCTCTAATTTCACACACACACAATCAAACAGGGGTTGTGCCCTGAACCACTCACCTGTGTTGGAACACTTTTTTGTGTCTGGTATTAGGCACATACTACGCTCACACTTGCAAATGTGTTGCAAGAAGAGTCTTGAGTGCAAAAAAAAGAATCAGGATCTTTGGCCAGGCTCTTCAGTCTGTCTCAAAGCATGTACACAAAAAGTGTACATGCTTTGGTTATATTTTGTCAGTGCTTCATCAGAGATACAGTCACACAGTGCAATTACCGTACTGTGGTTTCCTTTTAACTGCCACGGCTGCATCCTATGGAACCCTGGGATTTATAGTTTAGAGAGGGCCATTTAGAATCTTTAGTCAGGGAGCTCCTCTGGTGCCTCTGACCAAATTATAAACTCCATGCCTCCACGGCATGTTGCCAGGACAGTTAAAAGTGGAATACAGTGCTATAATTGCATAGTATGAATGGGTCCATTGTCCCAGGAGGCTTCCAAGAGCACTTTTAGTGTTTATGTGATTTACAAAATTGCTTGTATGGTTTAAGCAAGGAAAGGGTCTAAAGAAAGCCAGTGGACGTTAAAGACAAAAAATGAAGGGGGAAAAGTTGTAGGGGTGGCTTTCAGTGAATGAACAGTGTGTGTTATCGTCTGCCTTCAAATCATTTCCAACAAGTAGAGACCCTGAGGTGAAGGCATCATGGGTTTTCTTGCCAAGATTGTTCAGAGGGGGTTTGCTTTTGCCTTCCTGTGAGTGTGAAAATGTGACTTGCCCAGATTTATCCATTAGGTTTCCATGGCTGAGCAGGGTTTCAGCACCTGGTCTCCAGGGTCACAGCACTATACCACACTGATTCTCGAACACTGTTCAGAAATTAGCTCAAATCTCCTCCCAAATTAATGTATTAGAATACCAAGTAGGCATTACTCACTATGCCAATATTTACAATGGCCAGTTACGAACATTAGGGGAATTAAAACTAAAGTTGTTATTGTTATGTTACGAATTGTTCAGGGAAAAATGTGTCTCATTTATTAGCAATAATAAGGTCAAGATCTGTTGGGAGAGAATGGCAGAATGTCTGAGGATATTTGAATAAGTTTGGGGTATGACAGTTGGTGAGGAGGAATAAACAGAGTAGTCTGTAGGTATAGTTAGTCAGGGGCTTAAAAGTTTGAGTGGTTAGGAGAGTCAGAAAGGGTCTGAGTTAGGTGGGAGATAAGAGTGAGAGAGAGTGGGAGACGTGTTTTAAATGTATTGAACAAGCTATGTTCAAATTCTGTTAATAAAGTATTATTTTAGTATTGTATGCTTTTGGCCTTTGGGAAAGCTGTATATTAGAAAGCTTGGGTCCAGACACAGTGTCTAGGATGACAGCTGCTAATAAAGATGGGTGATGTCCAGGGGACAACAGATGAACAGCAATCCTCATGGGAACCACAAGGGCATCTAGGAGGTCCCCATAATTGATGGCCATGGTGGTGGGACGGGAGCAGGTCCTTATGCTGGTGGCAAAGTAGGGGATAAGGGAAAGCTCTCACATTTGGCGGCAATGGGTGACATTAGTGGAAGCCTTCATTTTTGATGGCAACAGAGGTAAAAACCAGAACCTCAGGTTATCCCTTCATTAAATCCCACAAAATAATGTGATACAAATAACAATGACACATTATATTTTAAGTTAATCAGAAATACAACAAGCTAATTTTTTGAACACTAACATTAACAATATAATCCTTACAAATCCTTACCAATAAGGATTTATTTCTAATATCTTACACGTAGCATGTTACATCCAAGCTCTGATAAACTGGTTATGATACCTTATGTAGTGAGTCCAGATCTTCTGAGAAATCATACTCCTTTTTAGATGTCATACCAAGCCCCAGACTTTTGGGAAAGTATAACGTGAAACACATGGTACCTCTCAACATTTAATACCTGTTATTTTAAAACTTCCTACATTTCAGCACTATTTTGAAGTTCTGCACCTTTTTCTTCTTTTTGCCTTCTATACCTTAATGTGCCCATATCATTTTTTTTCCTTTTCTTTTTAATAAAAACAGGTTTTTGACTTACCCCAGTCACCGTTACCATCCCCAAAATCGTCTTTCAATGTATCTCCTGTTTCAGATGAACTACATAAGTCCCTCTTCAATGGTATGCCAAATTAATTAGTTACCTGTAATTTGATTCCTTTCCTCTCAAAAACAAGAGCTACATTAACTTACAGGTGTAACTTAATAAGGGATAATTTCACTCTTTGAACAGGGCTATGGAGTTGGAGTCAGAGCTGTGAAGTCGGAAATAATTTTGAGTGGAGTCAGTAGAAACGGTAGAAAAGAGTAGTCAAAGGTTTGATGTACCATGCTTTTTTGTACACAGATATGTAATGGTAACATTTTACTTACTTTAATCCAGTAATCACAGAGTTATGGCCTCACTAACTGGTAGAAGAGAAATATCATATGGTTCAAATGCTATGCCTTATGCTGAAACTTAGGGCTCTGTGGTAGGTATGAAGAATGTATCTTGTACACCAAACCAGAAGCTTATAGTATTCAGATTTTTAAAAGAAAACTAGAGAAGTAATTATTTCAGTTACTCTTTGGGGGGAAAAGAGAACAAAGTCTTACTTTTTAAAACTAAAACTAAAATAGCAACTAATTTGCAATTATAATGTAACAAACTGAGTTTTTTAAAATGACTTTTAAAGCTGGAGTTTAACTGGCCTCTCTTCCAAGTTTACACTTCTGACTTGCCATTTCCCCCAGCAAAGATCCTCTCTCTCAACTCCAGCTCTCAAGGGAGGCTTACATTTTTGCTGGGTTCAAAGCTGGGTTGGTCATCTGCAAGCTCTCCAATGAGCAGGGGCTTCATGTACTTTCTCACTACAGTCTTGTCCAGATGAAATGCTGTGAAGGGGTCCTGAAAAGCCAGAGAAAACAGAGGACAAGTTAAAATTATAGATCTCTCAAAGAGAAACACAAAGGTGGGGGTGAATATTTAAATTCTGCATGGAAGAAGCAGGCATGGGCCTCAGTCTTATTATTTGTCTTGACAAGGGTGGAGCTGTTGAATCCATCGACTTTATCTCTGTGTTGATTCACCATCTGAACGGTTCTACTCTATCTGGGACCAACAAGACCAGCCATAATGCCCTGAAACTATCGCTAAAAACCTAGAGCCTAGGTAAATGGAGGAAATCCAGATTGCAGGGCCAATTTATCTGCACAAATCTTATCATGCAAAATGGACATACTCCTTTTAGTAACCTTTTCCTATTGAAGTACATCCTGTTGAAGTACTGAAGTATTTCAACCCAAGATTTCAATCTTTCATCATTTGCTCTAAATGAGAAATAGTCATTCGAGACAATCTTTTCTTAACCTACATCCTTTGGGGAACAGTCTTCTATTCCCCAAGATTCTTTCCTTAAGTGATGGACATTCATATTCTCCTTCTCTCTCTTTCTCCCTCTTCCCGCCCCCTGCCTCATTATAGGATGATGCTGTTGGTCCATATTTTGGCTCCCAGCCACATCACTGGTTTCTTCGACCTCTCAAACCTTTCTGTTTTGGAGATATTCTCAAGAGATCTGAGCAGACAAGACAATTAAACCCAAACTATTCTTATTCCTTCTCACCACTAGATGCTGCTGTGGAAACACATCTGGATTATTCCTGGAACACTGTCAAAGATCTCATCTTCTTTTGGAACAAAAGAACTTCTCAGATTGAAGCCATGGAATTCCAATTTATCAAAAGGTTAATTTCTATTAACTGTGACTTGAATCAAGATAATGGATTTCTATCTCACTTCACTGGGTTACTTAGCTCACCACTGCCAGGATGAAGAGTGGCTGTTAATCACATAACTGTAGCGGTCTGTACTTTGGGCATTTCATTACACCTTGACTACATTGTTAGGAACTCCACTGCCTCCCTATTTGCACACAAACCTACAAACGAGAATCGCTTTCATGCACCTAATGAAGTAGAGTGAAGGCCATGAAAGCTTATGCATAATGAATTTCTTAGACTTTATGTGTCACAGGACTCTTTTTTTCCTCTTTTCCTCTTTTTAGGCCTATCATCCCTACAATCCCTGAGGACCATCAATTGTTGTTGTGTGCCTTCGAGTTGTTTCCAGTTTGTGGTTACCCTAAGGTGACCCTATCACAGGGCTTTTTGGTGCTGCGAATGTGTGTCGCATCCAAGGTCACGCAGTGGGTTTCCATTGCTGAGCAGTGAATTGAATCCTGGTCTTCAGGGTCGCAGTCCAAAGCTCAAACCACTACACTATACTGGCTATCAGGGCTGTCAATATCCTTTGATAAATCCTCTGCAGGAATGCCAGAAAATAACTCTATATTCTCAATAACAGATGCATATTTATGGACATAACTGAAGGCCTGTACTTACAGTACAAGAAGTAGCAATTATCTTCTCGAGCCCTGGTCCAGTCCCAGCATTACGCAAAGTGAAGTATTACTTGGCACCAAGAGGCAGCTCATGGTGGTTTTTATTTTTTTTTTAAACCAAAGTGACATATAGATACAATGAAAACAATAAAATCATTAATATAAACTCCAAATATTACATGGGGACCCCCTCACACACAGAAAAAATAATGAAATGAAAGCTATAGAAGTTATAAAAGTATGCCTCTAATATCAACCCCGGATTTTCGTCTGTGGCCAACATGGCTCCTCTACTTTTGTATGAAAATGCAGCAACATCAAAAAGTAATTGTAAATCCACCTTTCTGCAAAGCCCTACTGGTAACAGGAGCATTTAAAATTTCAATGTTTGTCTTTCAGAGATGCTCATCAATAGCAGAAGAGAAGCTTAAACAGCTTATTTAAACCCATCTGAATACATTTCGTGAAACAGTGTTTTATATCCTGATATTTCAGGTTCCCCTGTCTTCAACTTTTAGGCTACCTCTGTGAGGATTTTTGTTTTGTTTTAAGTGGGAGTAGGCAAATGCAGCTGGTTAAGTACCCATACAGACTGAAAAATCAAAGCAAGAAACTCAAGATGTCATTCAAAGTCTACTTCTGGTACAAAAAATGGTGCGTGTTGTATTAAGCAGTACCAGCAAGGGGATGCTGCAACTTATTTAAAAGGCGTATTGCTATATCTGGTTGTTCTTGTGTTGTTGTAGCTTATGGTGATCCTAAGGTGAATCTATCACGGTGTTTTCTCAGAGTGGGTTTGCTTTTGCTGTCCTGTGAGGCTGAGAGAGTGTGACTTGCCCAAGGTCACCCAGTGGGTTTGCATGGCCGAGTGTGGATCTGAAGCCTAGTCTCCTAGAATCCTAGTTCAACATTCAAACCACAACACCACTCTCACTCTCTCTACACTCGCTCCATCTTGAACCTTCCCGAAAGAAACATTTCCCTTTTTTTTGACCACAGAAAGGGTGGTCTGGGAAGTGTGGAGAAGCTGAGTGCCATGAAAACAGCCTTGCGGGCCACATACAGACCCAGAACTGCACTTTACCCATCCTTGTTTTAAAACAATGCCTTTCTTAATCACCCTGATTTTTTTGCCCCTCTCTCTCCCCCCCGCTCTTTCATCCCAGCTTCAGTCTCTGTTTAGTGTGTGAAACTCGGGAGAGAAACGGATTTCTTTTCATCTTACAGTATGCCTATCCGGAGATCATACATCCAAATTACAAAAGATTCCTTTCCTAAGAGAAATTCTCCATAGAAATGTTTCCAGTTTTGTTACCAAAGAGCCGGTCAGGACACACTGACCTACGCTTCCCTTTAGATGGAGCGAGTGCTTTAACTGGCTCACCGCCAAGAACCTCTAAGAAGCAGTTCAAAAGCTGATGTAAAACTGCTTCCAACTCTGCTCAATGTGCTTCATCAGAAAAGAGACGAGGGGGGACTTATCTGAATGGGGGAACAGTGCTATCCCCCCTCCCCATTGGTTTTCTTCCTGGAAGGGGAAAGGGGGTTGGTTCACAGGCTGAGCTGTAGATGGTGGTACCACACGTTTCAACCAATCGTAACAATGGTGGTTGTAAAACCTGGCAACGGAGAGAGGAGGGAGGCGATGCAGAGGGATCTGGTTGCAGCGCGGCTTCTCGGAACCACAGTACTTAGCCAAGAAGCAAGAGGCAGATGGGGAACCACTGTTTTCTTTTAAAAACCATGTCAAAAATTGCCTTTTCGGCAGCAACAACCTTTGGAGCAGGGGAGAGGAGGGAGGAATTACTTCACATTCTGGTACTAGCTAAGCTGGATCTTAAGATTTTTTATTCAGCTTAGATCACACATCTAAGGGTTCGTGCTTTCAGCAGGGCCTCAGGGCTGCTAAATCAAGACAAAATAAGTAAGCAAGTAATCTGGCTCCATGAAAAGAGCCAGCCCATACAATTACAAGGCTCACGGTTAATGCATTTTTGGATCTGACTAGTCCTATATTCCTAGCAGACTGGACAACAAACCATTCTGCACCTATTTGTGTGTGTCTTCAAGTTACTTGTCCATTTATGACAACCCCATGAATTTCATAGGGTTTTCACAAACAAGGAATACTCAGAGGTAGTGCTCACAGTTCCTCTTTCTGAAAATACAGCCTACAGCACCTGGTATACACTGCTGGTCTCCCACTGAATTATTAACCAGGATTGACCCTGCTTAGCTTCCAAGATCAGACAGAAACTGCTGCCCTTGGGGTATTTCTACACCAATACTGGTTGGTATTTTGCATGTTGCACCACTAATCTTTTTAGGGAGACCAGAGCAGTTGCCTGATTCGTTATAAGACAAGTTCATGCAGACAGGCTCAGACAACAGACTCACTGTCAGCACAAGACATCTGAATTCCATACAAAGTCCAGCCACACAGACAGTGTATAAACTGGCCCCCCATTTGGAGAGCTCAAGGACTTGAGTAGACAGAAGACTGGATTAACACAGGGGTGAAAAACCTGTCACCCTCCAGCTGCTGGTCAACTATAGCTCCTTTCACCTCTCACCATGGATTATGACAGGTGGGGTTGATGGGAGTTGGAGTCCAAAACCATTAGAAAGGTCACAGGGTACCCATCTTTGAATTAAGACCTAGATCCATGTTCTAGGAATACAATGAACTCCTGATTTATTGCTTACAATCATGACCAAAATCCTGTTCGTGCATTATGCTAGTAGCTGTGTTTTTCTAGAGTTGTGTAGCACTGCTGCAGGAAGGCAAACAAAGCCTACCAACTCTAAGTGGCCTATTTCTCCAATGCCTGACTTCCTCCATGGTGGTTATGTCTGTGGTCTTTTTCCACTACCACTATCACTGGTGTAGTTATATTGACATACTGCGCTAGCAGAATTCCAGCCCATACTTCCTGGACTCTGATCCAGATCACACTGAAGTCAGCTGCAATATTTGTACTGATTTCAACAGATCAAGCCTATGCATTAAAAGTACTGGTGACTTTCCCTATTAAAGTAACCACAATAGTACGTTCAGCACTGTGACATGAGATTCTATACTAAATGAGAACTAAATCTGCAATGTTGTCCTCAGAGGAAACTTAAAGGGAGGCAGGAATCTATTTATCTAGGAACATGGTTTGTTGATAAAACTAGATTAGACAAAAATCTTCAAATTAATACCCACAAGGAGTGTACTTGCAAGAAGTACTGTTTTATGTTAACAGGTACAATGCACTCCCTGCACTGTACTCACAATTCACAACACTCACCAGTAAGAGTGAAAATTATTCCAGTGAGAACACCACAGCGGTGACATTCATAACATGCATTATCTATATAGATCAAGGGTGGGAACTGTGTACCATCTTGTTTTGATTTTAACTTCCAGCACTCTTCACTACTGATTGCCTAAAGATGATGACACTCCAACACCACCTGTAGGGCTGCATCATTCCCAATCTTGCTGTAGATAACCAGGACTGTGATAATGAAGTGTTTTTTTTTACAAGTTCAAAGAGTAAAGCCAACTGTTACTGAAACTTTTTAAAAATGTTAATAAAAAAGAATTACTTGCATACTTGAACTACCATAATAATCAATGCAGAGAAACAGAAGATGAACAACTAAAAAGGAAGAACAAGAGACCTTTTCCACAAGATCTGAGAAATCAAAGAGAAATTTGAACCAAGAGTAAGGATGATCTATAACTAGCAGGGGAACACATTACATGACCAAGCAGAAATAAAACAATGATGGAGACAATAAGCTGAAGAATTATATAAAAGAAATGAAAGGATGACGGATTCATTCAAGGAAGAATCACTTGAAGATGAACCCATAATTTTAGAAAATGAAGTGGGAGGTATACCCAGAGCACTTGGGAGAAATAAATCACCAGGAACAGGCAGCATACCAATAGACCTGCTTCAAGCTAGATACAGAGTCTACTCTAGTTCTAACTGTCAACAAGTACAGAAAACAAAAGAATGGCCCACTGATATACATTCCAATCCCCGAGAAAAAGAAACCAGAAATTGCAGTAACCACAGGATCATTACATTAATTTAGGCAAGCAGAGTGATGCTAAATATTTTGCAATAAAGATGTTTACCATACATAGAGTAAAAAATGCCAAACGTCCAAGCTGGGTTCAGGAAAGGAAGAGGTACTAGAGATCATTCTACAAACATACATTGGACAATGGAGTGCACCAAAGAATTTCAAAAGAAAATTATCCTATGTTTTATAGATTATACCAAAGCCTTTGATTCTGTAAATCATGAAAAACTCTGGATCACTCTTTAAAAAATGGGCATGCTACAAAATTTGAGAGTCCTGATGTATAACCTGAACTCAGGACAAGAGGCTATCAACAAGACAGAATGTGGAGAAATGAAACAGTTTCCAATTGGCAAGGGAGTCAGGTAAGGTTACATCCTATCTTACCTTTTTAACTTGTATGCTGAATGTATCATATGTAAAGAAGCACTTGACTTGGAGGAAGGAGGTGTGAAAATATAAATAAATGGTTCTTAGAGCAAATCAATCCTGAACTCTTCCCTAGAGGCCAAGATGATAAAACCGAGACTGTCATACTTTGGCCGTATCATACGAAAACATGACCAAAAGACAATAATGCTCGTTAAGGTAAAAGGCTGTAGGAAAAGTGAAAAACCGTTTGATCGATAGAACTCAATCAAAGAAACCACAGTCCTCCCTAAACTGCAAACCCCAGGATTCCACAGGATATTGAAAGTGGAGTAATAGTGCTATAACAGTCTAGTGCGGAAATGAAGTCTCTCATTCACAGGGCCATAAGCCAAAGTCAACTTAACAGTTAACAACAACAAATTACAGTTAACAGCAGCAAATACTTTAAAATTTAAAAGACTTTGTTACCAGTTAGTGAATTATACCTCCCAACATACAAAAACATGTATGAATTTGCACAACCATAGCTTAAGCAAGAATATGTAACAAGTCTTTGGTGAACACTAGAAGTGCTTCTTTATCGTTAAAGGTATAATGAAATATCTCAATAAATGACCACTTACCCTTTACACATGTAATAAACACAGTACAACCCCCATATCTACAGATTCAGTTATCCGCAGTTGAAAACAGCGGGCAGCACAGAATCACGATGCCCGTTGTTTTCCCTTCTCCAGCCGCAGGCCCAGGGCCTGACTGCCATGGTGCCTGGCGGGGACACAGCAGGCAGCATGCGATCGCACTGCCCGCGGTTTACCAGTCTCCAGCTACAGGCCCATGGCCCGATCACGTGACACCCGGTGGGTTTCCCTCCTCCAGCTGCAGGCCCAGGGCCCACCGTGATCAAGCCCGGGGTGTTTGGTACCATCTGCAGATTTCCATATCCGTGGGGGGGGCAGAACCAATCCCCCGCAGATACGGGGATCATACTGTACACTCTTATTGAGTTCAAAGGAACTTAGTTTCAGATAGATGGAGTATAGCATTGCAACCTCAACAAACACAGCATTATCAGAAGGATGAATAATGTCATTAAGAGTTATGGTGTTGTACTGATACAGCAATGTTTAGAGCAGAATCATAAGATCAGTTTATTGAAATAATGAAATATAATAGTTATAAAATAACATCTATCCTACTGATTTCAACAGGTGTCACCTAATGATTACTTCTGGATTTAATCACAAAGTTTTAATGATAACTGTACATAAATATCATATGTCTGATCTTGGAAGCTAAGCATGGTCAGTTCTGATTAGTACCTGGATGGAAGACCGCCAACAAATACCAGGTGCTATAGGCTATATTTCAGAGGAAAGAACTGGTAAATACCACCTCTGAGTACTCCTTGTTTAAGAGAACCCCATGAAATCCATGGAGTCCATGGGGCCTCCGTAACAGGCGACTTGAAGGTACACACACACATGCATCTACAACCTGCATTTCTGACATTAGCATGTATAGATAATTTATGCATATAAAACCCAACAGACCATTTCACATACCAAACACATGCCTAATAGTTTTTACTCAGAAAAGATGTTCTTTTCAATGTGGCAACTTTTCCCTCCATATAGAATGCTGGGCTATCTAAAATGTTCTACCTAACCTTTAATCTGAAATGGTCAATTTTTATATGAAAGGAAGGGCAACAGAAAAAGTCAGGAAGGTGGGCATGTAACTAAATTTCAGGGCTCAGAATAGCCTGCTCCCTGCTCAGTCTTGCAGGCTCTGCTGGACCCGATGTGGGTTTACAGCAAAAACATAAGAAAGCACTGATTCTCTCTCACTTTCTTTTAACTTCTAAGTCCCACAATGATCCAACTCAAAGCTGCACCTTCACAGCGGAAGCCAAAAATATACCCTGCACTCTTCTTGAGTTGAGCCTGAGAAAGGCACTTTTTTGCACAACTCCTAGAATCTCCCAGCCAGCATGGAAATCGGCCACACATGCCGAGAGATTCTCCAAACTGTCATCCTCCAGAAAAGTAACTTCCAGGCTGTGTTTGAGCGGCGACTACAGTGGTACAGCAAAACTGTAAGAAGAATTCTGCCAAGCCAACCTGTAGAGGCAAAAGAGAACAGAGGCTAAGTTCCAGCTGCCCATGTAGCTTCCATGACGTAACTCTACCCAACCAAGGAAACACGGCCATGTGAGGCAACTGTATTTCTAGGTTCACCATGCAAATCATTCAGATGACTGTCGCTTGAGAAATTGAAGTATTAACTGATAAATTACCCGTCCATCAATGTGTCAGTTCAAGGGAGGAAACTGCTGTTGCTGCACCCTTGCATGGCATCCAGAAAGAAGCAAGGAAGGATCGTAGGTCATATCTCCAACTCCAACTACCACCCAAGCAAAACACTCTGGCCAGGATCCAACAGTGACCTTTTGCTAGAACTCACAGCTCCTTCTAGAAAAAGTAATGTGGTGTAACCCCCTTTGCTGTGCACCTAAACAACTATCCTCTCATAACTGAGAAATCCTGTAGAGCAGGAGATCTGAAGGATCAGAAGGGAAAGAAACTCTCAATTCTGTAGACTTGGGATACCAAGGGACACCACTGGATCTCAGCCACTGTTAGGCCACAAACTCACTAAGGCACACTTCTACCTAAGTAAATGGTGACAGCAAAAGTTACACCAAACATCACTCACTCACACAGGGAAGGTGGGAGGGAGGAGTATCAGCAACAGCACATGGGAAATGAATCATTTTTGAAATGACATTTTCCATCCTTTTGCCCAAGGACTCTGTCTGGCAGTCAGTGATTTTTGACTCTAGCTATACAGTTAATATTTAAAGCTAGAGTGTCATCAAATGCCTGCCAACCTGGAATCTAGGCAATTAAAAAGAATCAGAAATATGAATATAGTACATTGAATATGGTATCAGTATAAACCTGAACAAACTACAGCATTCCTCAAACATGAATGCTATCAATCCATGGGGAGTGAAGACAGATAATCAGACAGCTTGTAATACAGAGAAGCACACTTTGTAACAAAAGGTAATTTTGACATAGAACATCACTGCAAGTTTGAAGGACTGCACAATTATTTGGGGAAGGTTAGTGCTTCCTAATGATTTAAACTGTGAAGAACTCTTCCTAGAGAAAGCTAGTTTTGAGTCCTGTATAGAAGAAAAGGCGGGACAGAAATTAAATAAATAAATCCATCCATCACTTGAACACGTCATATAAAAACTCATCACTGAAACAGACTTTTTGTCACTGATTCATTTTTGACACATAACTGTTTTCATGGTATCAGAATTTTATATGCATGCTAATTCATTGGTTTCAAACAATCTAATTAGTTGTTAGAATCTCTTCTCAGCACCCAAACAAACTAGAATTTCTAGAAATTTGGTATAAAACCTTGAGTTTGTGATGTAAAGGCACACAAATTGAATCATACTTCACCTTCTTTTTTATTATATAACCACTGATATTATAGTATCTTCACTCCGTGCAGCATTCTTCAATGTAACAATTCTGGCCCCAGGATTTTGGGGCTTCTCAAGTATGGCACCCTTATGGCAGCCCCTAGTCTGAAAGAGGCAGGACATCCATGCAAACTGAGAAGTCTGAAAGAGGTAGGACATCCATGCAAACTGAGAAGTCTCTTTGGGAAAAAGTGGGCAGACAAGAGGCTATGAGTTTTTTGCAGGGTTCTGGAATCTCAAGATCCATCACACAGGGCCTAGTGCAAACGATACGCAAATCCTGAGCCCAGAAGTCTGAGTACCAGAAACTGAACATAAGTCACAAGCTTTCTGCACAAAAATTCACTCTTGAGCTTTCTTTGTTTCAGCAGGGAACTAAGTGGAGCTCTACTGTTAGCACTAGTCATAGAACAAGACAGCATGTTAAGAATCTTCACAGACTTATTGCCAGTCACCCAGAGATTTATCCTGCTCTTTCTTCTGCCCTCCCCAATCTTAGGATGTATCTGAATTTCTTGGGCATATTGTGTAGATGGTAGTACAACTAAATGAGACCTCTGCTGATTTGGGGGCCTTCAGAGATGCCCATTCTTGAAAACCTCTGTTAGAGAGTGTTAGAAAGAACAAAACAAATCACAGCCTATAATTCAACACAAGAGCCTTGACAGAGAAAGGTCTATCATTATCCTAAAAAAACAAAAACAAAAAAACAAAAAACACACAGAGGACCATCTACAATTCAATGCAGGGGAGAGAAACCGGGGAACTGGAGATGGATTAAATGAAGAAGAGTGTACATTTATTTCTGTTAAACATAATTGGGTTGGTTGCAATTGGTTATGGGAACTAGGGGACTGAACAGCAGTAGCTCTCTTGCCATCCTTTATCCTCCGAAGTCACACGTCAACATTTGAAATGATGTGTTCCCTTACTAATAATCTTTTTATGTTGCGCGAGGCTTCTGTTGTTTCTCATATGGAACGTTATGTACACTTTGTATCATTTTAGTACCTAAATAAAAATATTTATTATTTTAAAAAATGAAATCAAATGAGGCCACACAGAGCTGCTCCTCTGTTTGGATGGGATTTTCCCCAGATGTGGCTTTAGAAGTAGTCAGAGGTTGATTCACAATTGCTTCACGGTTGCTTCACAATTACACTTACTTGCTTTGTGAAGCCATTGATCATTTTGGACTGTGACATGCTGTAGCAACTCTGAAGTCTTCTGGATTGCCAAATGCCTCACTGCACATGTGCATTTACAAATGCCTTCAAAACTGTGATGGAACCGTGTCACATCTTCATAAAAGATCTAGTCTATTGCAGAGTATCTCTAACCTACAGCAGCATTCAGCTACTAGTGAGGCGAGTTCTTGAGACTGTGTGCCCTCACCTCTGATCCAGAAACCAAGCATTCCCTTTTTCCACAGTGGCTGCTCTCTGATACAAGAAGGCAGGTCTACAACACATATGCGCAAAGACATGTACAATCTCTGTGGGTTTCATCCAGCCCGTTACTCCAAATCAAAAATATTTGGTTATGTCTTCATGAACTGCAACCCATGCAGTCTGATGAATCTGACAATGTGACTCTAACTGTTGAAAGATCATATCACCTTAAAATGTGCTTAAGATGTCACTGAAACATCTGCTTTTGCTGCAACCTGATTTAACACATCTACACCTCTGGAAGATATTCTAGGACAGTGATCTACTTATTCGAGCTAGACTATTCTGTGACTTTGATCTGAAGCAGTCCTACCCATACTCAGCTCTATACTTTGTGAAATAACAGAACGTTTCTAAACATGTGCAGAGTGCTGTTCCCACTGAGCAGCTTCAGCAAATTCCCACACTAACTAGAGAGAGGATGTAAGCTTGGTCCTTGCCACTTTTTAAGATATGAATCCCTAAGAGACTCTAATCCAGGGACTCTAGAGTGGGCAATCCCCATGAAGAGGCCCACAGGCAATTCTGCCACATCAGGGGCCCCGGTGTGGGACCCGCCAGGGGGCCTACGAAATCAACAAACCCAAACGTCCTTCCTAAGAAGCCTCATAAATCCCCTAGAGTTAGACCTACATCCAAGCAGCCCCGTAAAGGCAACATTGCCTGCAGGCCCGGGCACCCGCGTCGGTGACGCCCCCCGCACCAAAGCAGAAGCTGTTCCCAACGCTGGGGGGAACGAGTACGGGCGGGGCGCGTGGCAAAACCCAGAATTCCGCACTCAGCATCACCATGCTGGCCAGGGAAGAGAAGGGGCCCTGGGAAGCCTACTTCCCCTCGAAGTCACCTTCCCCAGGTCTCCCTGTAAAGCCGCTGTCGCGGCAAGAGGCTGCGTCCCCGCAGGACCGAGACCAGGAGGGAGCGAGGTCCCCCACTCCGCCCCCCGAAGCCCCCCTCCTCCCTTCTCACCGTGGCGTCCTGCCCGGCGTAGTGGCTGATCACGCGGGAGCCCCCCGGGTGCCGCCGGTGGAACTGGCTGATGTCGTAGACCTTCCTGTCGATCACCAGCCACCGCTCCTCCGCGCGGCCCGAGCGGGGCTTGACCTCCGCCCAGGTGAAGCGCCGCGGCGGCGCAGCATCCGCCTCGGCCATCGCCCCACCCGCGGCGGCCCTTCAGCCGGCACCGTCGCCCGCGACCGCCCGCGCCGCGCGTCCGGCCCTGGAATGCCACCATCCAGCCCACCGGGCGCCCCGCCGCCTAGCGATCGCCCCGGGACCCCGCCCACCCCGGGTCCTCATTCGCCCCGTCCACGCCGAGGGCCCGCCCTCCGTGAGTCGATTGGCCAGCACCTTGCCCGGCGCTTCGAAGGGTTTTTTCCACGAAGAAAGCGACCCCCCTCCCCTGCCGCGCGCGCTGGGCCGCCTCGCTCATCCGGCTGAGCGGCCGGCAGATGTGGAGGGGCGCGCGCCCACTGGCTGCTGCCTTCGTTGTCCTCGACCATCTTTTGCAAGCGTCTCGTAACAAAGCCGGCGGGCTGGGTAGCAGCCGTCGGCTTATTCCATTACGTTTTCGATTTTCTTTCTGAATGTAGAGTATTTTCAGAACAGGCGACTGTCGTCCTGCAAATGTTGCTGGACTGCAGTTCCTATTGTGCCCACCCTTTCCCGTGCTATGCCGGGCGAATGGGAGCTGCAGTCCAGCAACATCGGGAGACTCAGCTGTTGCCCGATGTGTGCATGGACAAGGTTCAGTCCTTCCTTGCCTTTGTTTTGTTTTATATTGCTGGGTTTTTGCCTGCCAAGTCAGCTTGAGGAACATCAAAGAGTTCTCAGTCGCCAGCTGCCCTGCTCATGTCTTGCCAGAGCAAGGCCATGACTTCACTTGTGAGAGCAGACTGAGAAAGAATTCAAGTTCATTAACTGTGAGTTCTTGATGAGCTGCTTGAGTAATCATGTGTACCTATATCAGCTTAGTGCTAGATGCTGGTTCAGCATGTCTGTTTGGAATGTTTGGGAACAGTCAGAAGAGCGTCATAAAGGGGACATGATCAAGAAATGTCAAGCTGACAATGTTGCAATGGTCTATGTAAAAGTATAAAACCTTAGAGAGATGAATGTTCAGGGCTGCTCTGGTCTTTGGGAAGAGATTCCACCAGAGAGCCCGGCCAACTAAATAAATTCTTGCTTTCCAATCCGAGCGTCTCCGGTTTCTGGAAATTGAGCTGCTACACTCTCATTGAATCAATCCACCTGTCTTCCTCTTTTCTTATTGTCTGGCACTTTACTGCGCACTGATGTTGTTTTATACACCTCCTGTTATGTTTGTATCCATCCTCAGAATCATGTGTTGTTGCCATTGTTATCTCAAATCACTTCTTTTCATGTAATCAAACCAACATCATTTCACTCAACCACAGAAGAGAACATTCTGTACTACACTTTTGCCAGTATCCCAAACATGAAATTTTTCAGACAGAGGCATTTGGAGGAACCATTTTTTAAATGGGAAATGGTAAGACAAACAATGGTTAGGCTTTGGCCCTCCAGACAGTTTGGACTATGGATCCCAGAAGTGTCACCAGCATCACCCATGTCCCGAGATTCTGACAACTGAAGTCCAAAACACTGGTACATATCATTTCTGGGGGCTTTTCACACCACATATTTATAGCAATATGATTGCATTTCAATTGCCATGGCTGCATTCTGCCAAATTAACAATTTGTAAGCTGCTCCAAGAGTCTTTGTGGCCAAAGAGTGGGATATAAAGACGCTAAATAAATAAATAATGCACCATTGTGTACGGCCCCAGCATATCAGATATGATGTGCGGACATCCAAACTTCCCCCTTAGAAAGATTGCATCCCAAAGGATAACCAAAAATCAATCAATCAATCAATCAATCAATCAATCACAAAGGTCCCAAACTTTATGCCACTGTGTTTTTTCTCACACCAATCCCTGGCTGTCCACAGCCTAGAAAAACATTTTCAGGACCAGTCTGGACTGCCCACTCAATAAACCAAGAGCTACACATCACACCAGCGGATCGTATTCTTTTTACATAATTGCTCTTCTGAAAACATTTCCTTCAGTATTATTCATTTTATGAACATGGTGCTGCTATACAGTAAAAGCCACAGCACTGGCACAGCTACATGGTGGGAAGCTTCCCATGTGTGAAGCATTGACTGCTTACATGTACCTAAGGGTGTCATATGAATTCTCACATAGAAATATTTCTATGCAGGAACTGTACAGTGTATGAAGTGAAAGGGTTGTATTTGTCAAGGTTATATGCTGGGTCAGGCATGGTTTCCTCTAAGTGGAGGGCAGGGAAAGAGGTGATGTGGCCAGAGAAGCAGGTGCAAGGTCATCAGGATTGTTTTGACTATAACGTGTACTGGGGAAGGCCACATGCCAGAATGCTGATTGGGTCACCCCACTTGTTCAGGATGACAGGGAGACTTAAAAAGGCTGGGTTTTGCCTTCACAAGTCACCAGTTGGGTTTGCCTAGTTGGTCATGTCATGCTGCTGACAATTTATGCCTTGTAAGGGGGATCCCCCCGTTTATGTGCTGTTTTTTCATACTTAATTGCTTCTGGAATGTTTTGCCAAAGGCCTTTATCTTAGTGTGCAGCAGTAAATCTGCCTCTAAGCTTAACTTAATGAGATTCTGGAATTTTTTCCTGCTTTACTGAATACCTCTGCCACAGCGAAGCCTTGTTTCACTGTTTGAACTCTGCATATGCTCAGAGGAGCCAGTTCCTGCCAACCCTGACAGTATTTTGTTTGTACTTTCTACCTGGCCTCTCAAGAATAAACCTCACAAGGGACACAGCATCCAAGTTCCCCTGGCTTTCCCTAGAAAGGCTCTTCCTTACACACTACACTCTAAGCTGCCAGTGATATCAAGTACTAGCAGGCCTCTATGATTAACCCAATCCACTTTTTCTATCTTCTTTTGGTTTCAACAGCAACTGTAAAAGAAATCAGGAGGAGTATACTACAGGAACCCCCATTTTCTCTTCTACCTGGACATTCTGCCTGCAGAAGAGAAAAAGAACAAGTTTTCTGCATCTTGAATAACTATGTAAAAGAAAGTATTTCAGCAGGTGTACCTTGCCAGGCATGCTATGGCTGCTGAAATTTCCTCTTCAGCACAAAGGCCGTTTCTGCACTAGACTGTTGTAGCGCTATTATTGCACTTTCAACATCCTATGGAATCCTTGGGTTTGCAGTTTCAGGAGGGGCTGGCTGGCTCCTCCCTAAACTGCAAACCCCAGGATTCCACAGGATGTTGAAAGTGGAATAATAGCGCTATAACAGTCTAGTGAGAAATGGCTCAAGATACAGGAGCCTTGCCCTCTTTTTCACCTGGCCACTCTGTCTGCTTGTAAAGAAAATCAAAACATATTCAGGTGGGATAAGAATACAGACCACTTTTCAGGTGGGATAAGGAGACAGAACCATTACTTTTTATCAGAGAACCATTGCTTTTAACTTGTACTAAGAGATGGATAGTACAAAAGAGACAGATATTCTGGGGAATTGGGTACAGTTACGTATAGGGGACCAAGGGAAATCTCAGAAGTGGGTTGTCCATTCTGCTGCTTGGAAAAGCACTACCCTCTGCTTGGAAAAGCAGCAGGTGGACAGTGTTGTTGTTGTCGTTGTGTGCCTTCAAGTCGTTTCTGAGTGTGGCCATTTCTGCACTAGACTGTTATAGCGCTATGATTCCATTTTCAACATCCTATGGAATCCTGGGGTTTGCAGAATCCTGGGGTTTGCAGGAGGCCGGCCCCTCCCGAAACTGCAAACCCCAGGATTCCATAGGATGTTGCAAGTGGAATCATAGCACTATAACAATCTAGTGCAGAAATGGCCTTAGTGGCAACCCTAAAGTGACCCTATCATGTGGTTTTCTGGGGCTGAGAGGGTGTGAGGTGCCTAAGGCAACCCAGTGGGTTTACATGGCTGAGCAGGAAATTGAACCTTGGTCTCCAAGGTTGTGGTCCAATGCTCAAACTGCTACACCACGCTGGCTCTTGGGAGGATGCTCTTACCTTTCACAAATGGGGTACAATGCCAATTCAAACGGCACAGGCTCTTGCATTTGCCATCCTGCATTCTGGCAGTACTTTAGTCTTGATCCCTCCTTTCCTGCCATAAATTTTTAGCAGCCAGTGAACCTCCAGCACATGTATACTAGTGATACACCTTTTTCAATTAAAACTAGATGGCAAAAATGTACTATTGTGATATCCTGCCCCTGCATCATGCCCTGTGAGTTCTCTCAGCAGCATCCAAATACAGCACATATGTCACTCCCTTTCGTGGCTCTTTCCCACCTCTGCTCCCACTCCTCTTTGCAAGAGATGATGATGATGATGATGATGATGATGATGATGATGATGATGATGATGATTTTCAGGACTGTGTGTATGTGCTTGTGTGCTGTATTGCAATTTCACAGTTTCAGTACTGCTGAATAATGGCAGAAAAATAATGGTTGAAAAACAGAAAAATTATTAAATGCATGTATGTATTAGCAGGTCTAGGAACACACAGCAAAGGAAAGAGGGCTGTTCTTTGGACAGAGACTGGCTCGATTTGCAATGCCTCTTGTCCACCAGGCTTTGGTGGAAAGCAGAAGTGATAACAATGTCCCCATGCCTTAACTAGAGTGAGGTGGGAGCATAGCAGCAGGAAGGCAAACAAAGCAGTGGCTTCCCAAAAGATAATTCTGTCTCTCCAGATTTGCCAGTACATTATCAGTAACTTAGTAAACCTCGGCTTTCAGAAATACAGTTTAGGAATCCAGAGAGAAGGCAGGGCAAAAATGGGGTCATGGGTCATGGAAATGTTAACACAGATTTGCTAATATTGGAGATAAAAGTGTGAACAACCTTAAAGGTCTCAATTTACAAGTCTGAGGCATTCTGTTACATACCCAGTGCCTGAACAAACAAGGAAGAACAGCCAGATATGGTAAATTGCAGAGCCAAAACACTGTAGTGCTGCATAAACTCTAGCTAGCAGATTACATGCTTCAAAACTATTTTGAGGCAAAGACAGTTTGAAAGACTGCTGAGAACTTACTGAGCCGGTTCAGTTTAAAAATGGTAGAGAAGTGGTATTCCATACAAAGTTGATGGAGTGACTGAAGCTGCCAAAAAAGTCACAGTTTACCTTTAAAAGCAAGATGTGTGGGGAGCAAGTGCTCTGGCTTCAAACTGAACTGCACACCCAGAACCCTTCTGGACTTTCAGATCTAAAATAAGTTGCATGCAACTCTTGTGCCTTGTGCCTCATGGCAACAAATTCTGCACCTTTAGAAGCAAGATCCTGACCCCTATAAATTTCTGATGCT
The DNA here is from genome assembly GCA_948472985.1 of Iguana delicatissima. Lineage (NCBI taxonomy): Eukaryota > Metazoa > Chordata > Lepidosauria > Squamata > Iguanidae > Iguana > Iguana delicatissima. Next base: position 119,542 of record CAOKZL010003115.1, read on the forward strand.
TGAACTAGAACCTTAGCTGCAACAAACCTCCATCCCACTATGCAAATTATCACTATAAATAATTCACCCTCATTAACTCCTCCTAGAAGCTCACAGACTATCAAAATAGGATGTGTGAGAGATTTATTGTTGGAGCCAATTAGAACTGCTAGCTGTCTTCTGGCCCAGGACCTGATTGCAGAACAATGTTTCAGTGCAGTTGATTCTAGGACTGGTGACGTAGGAACATAACATTGTTCTGCATTTACTTATCCTGAATAGTGATCTGAATGTCCATGGCTGTACATCCAGAGAGGCTAAAATATTCTGCCACTGGTTTCTGGATATTTCCAATCCAAGCCAAAAATTAAATTAAATTAAAATTTAGAAACAGATAATTGGAATATATTCACAGTTAGAAGATGTTTGAAAAGGAATAATGATTTCTGGACTTACTACACATTATCATCACAGATGCGTATGTAAGTTTTGTACTTCAAGAATACTAGGCTCATAAAATTGGAAGAAACCACAAAGTCCAGTCCAACCCCCATCATGCAGGAATACACAATCAAAGCACTCCTGATAGATGGCCATCCAGCCTGTTTGGAAACCTCCACAGAAGGAGACTCCACCACACTCTGAGACAGCAAATTCCACTGTCAAAGTGCTCTTACCATCAGGAAGTTCTTCCAAACGTTTAGATGGAATCCTTTTTCCTGAAGTTTGAAGCCATTGTTCTGTGTCCTCGTTTCTGAAGCAACAGAAAACAAACTTGCCCCATCTTCCATATGACATCCTTTCAAATATTTAAACACAGCTCTCATGTCATCTCTTAACCTTCTCTTGCGCAGGCTAAACATGCCCAGCTCCCTAAGCCACTCCCCACTGGACATAGTTTCCAGGCCTTTTACCATTTTGGTTACCTTGTTACCGCAGTTTCTAGCCGGACTTGTGGGATTCCAGATATCATTTTGATATCAATAATTTGGCCTTCCTCACCTATTCCTTCCCACGTGCTTGCGAGGCCCCCGGACAAGCACGCAAACAGGCTTGGTCGCTAATCGTTGTAATATTCCAAACAAATACAGGCAGGCCAGAGATAGCCAGACTGCCGCTTCAGGAGACCTCACGGCAAGTACCCTCATTATGTATGCACGCTACTTACAAAGAACTCCCTGCCCCAAGCAGGCAGCTTGACAAGCCGAATGCTCAATCGTCAAGCACTCCACGTTTGCATACTGGCTACCCTATTGACAATTCGGACTTAACTCAATCATGCTAAATTCTGACCTTTCGAAGGCTTTGTCTCTAGCCCGAAACTCATTGTTTTCCCCAAGTACGGACTAGCCTGCGGCCACATTTTCCCCTATAAGAACCCCTGACTTTGAGAGCTTCCTCGGATCGCTCGCGACTTCCATCCCACCTTGCTGCTGCTTTGCTTGGCAAGCCTTCCCCTCAGTCCCACGTATTGAGAACTTTCATATCCATGAACTCTATCTTCAGACTACGTGGGCTTCAGGACAGGTGTAGTATTACCCATACCAAAAACCTCCTCTAAAATCCCTCTATCCAACTCCAACCTTTATTTCTCTAGTTATCTGTGTGAGTGTGTTGCATACACTTGTTTGATTGTATTTTAACAAAAACAACAATTATTATTCCACTTCTGTTTGTTCGTTGACTCGGCCTGACCCCGTAGATGCTGGGTAAAAGATCTCGCTCCATTGCCCTGCCTCTCGCAGTGCTAACTTGTGCTCTTTGGCTAATTTCCCCGACATGCATAATTTGGAGATCATTTAGGTGTCCCTCACGGGACCCCCAGAAATCAGGGTAACGACCTTCCTCTGGACATGTTCCAATTTGTCAATATCCTTCTTGAATCATGATGCCCAGAACTGGACACAGTATTCCAGGTGAGTTCTGACCAAAGCAGAAGAGAGTGGTACTATTACTTTCCTCAGTCCTTAAATTATACTCCTGTTGATGCAGCCTTGAATTGCATTGGTATTTTAGCTGCTACATCACACAAGCTCAACATGTTGAGCTTGTGTTCTACTAAGACTTCTAGATCCCTTTCACATACACTCTTGTTAAGCCAGGTGTCACCCATCCTATAGCTGTGCATTTCATTTTTTTCCTGCCTAAACGCAGTAGCTTAAATTTGTCCCTGTTGAAATTCATTTTCTTCGTTTTGGTCAAGTTCTCTAATCTGTTAAGGTCATTTTGAATTCTGATCCACTCTTCTGTGTTATTAGCTACCCCTCCTAATTTGGTGTCATCTACAAATTTGATAAGAATGTCTTTGTTCTTTCATCTAAGTCATTAATATAGATGTTAAATAGCCCTGGGTCAAGGACAGAACCCTGTGGCATCCCATGGTTCACTTGTCTCCAGGATGAAAAGGGATCATTGGTGAATAAACTTTGGATTTGGTTGGTGAACCAATTACAAATACACTAACAGTAGCATTGTCTAACCCACGCATTATTAGCTTGACTGCAAGAATATCATGGGGGACTTTGTCAAAAGCCTTACTCAAATCAAGACATTTTATAACCACAGTATTCCATTCATCTACCAAACTTACACTTGGCTTCCCCTTTCTGCTGTATGACAAATTCCAGGAGAACATGGTCACTCCCACCTAAGGATCCTATCACTTCCACCCCATTAACCAAGTCATCACTGTTGGTTAGGATCAGATCTAAAATAACTGATCCCTTTGTTGCCTCTTTCACCTGTATGATCTAGCAGTTTATTCACATAGTGGCCAACCACATGGGGACTTCAGATATTCTGATATCTGCTTGAAGATTAACTCTGCTAAGCATAGGCTGTCAAACAAATTCCTGGTGTGTCTTACAGGCAGTTTCCTCATTCAAAAGGTAAAGGAAAGAACAAGGATCGCCACAGGTGGGGAGGGCCAAGGCAATCCTATATTTGATCCTAACCAACATGAAAGAGATAAGCACTGGAATCAAAGGGGTTGGTACTTGAGGGGGATATGACCATTTAATGCTAGAAACCATGGCCATTTCTGCACTGTTATAGTGGTATTATTCCACTTTCAACATCCTATGGAATCCTGAGGTTTGCAGTTTAGGGAGGGTCCTTGAGGGCTTTGAGGCCCCTCCCTAAACTGCAAACCCCAGGATTCCATAGGAAGTTGAAAGTGAAATAATAGCACTATAACAGTCAAGTGTGAAAATGGCCCATAATTGTGGAACAGGCCAAAGAAGAGTATAACCAGACATGACCTTTAAATTTCATGAAAACTGATCTCATCAAGCTCAGGGAAATAAATAGTGGGTAGAATCCCACAGTGAGATGATAAAAGAAAAAGACATTCAGCATGGGTGGGATTTCATGAAGATGGAGTTTCTAAAAGCAGCATCACAAACAATTCCACGGAAGAAGAAAAATGAGAAGTATCTGAAAAAGTCAATGTGGTTGTGTAGTAAGCTAGAGGAGGAAGCAAAAAGAAAAAAGAGCATGTAAAGAGAATGAATGGAAGAACAAATCACCAAGGAAAAATACAGACATGTAGCCCAAGCTTGCAGGAATAGTGTAAGGAACATCAGAGCTTACAATGAACTGAGATTGGATAGGGAAGCAGGAAACAAAAAAGAAGAGTTTTTCAAATATTTTTGTAACAAGAGTATGATCAAGTTTTTCCCCCACAAAATGAAGCCTATTTGTTTCCATGCCTCAGGAGACACCTTGGCAAGGAATCTGGATTGCAAATCAAGATGTATAAGGAGTTATCAGAATCACCTAGTTAACCTAAACGAATTCAAGTCTACAAGGACAGATGAACTGAATCCCAGAGTACTGAAGGAATTACTGACATACTTACAGAACCATTTGCCATGATTTTTGAGAAATCTTGGACAACAGTAAGGACTGGAGATAAGCAAACATTGTCCCTCTCTTCAAAAAAGACAGAAGAAGAAAAGAGGAAGAAGGAGAAGAAAGAGAAGCAGGAGGAGAAGAAGACAATGACCCAGAAAACTACAGGCCAGTCAGCCTGACTTCAATACCATAAAAAAAATATAAGAATGGATTCCACAGGAGTTCATCTGCAAATATGTGGTGATCAATAGGAACTAGTATGGATTAATCAAGAACAAATCCTTCTGTCCTGACCAAGCAGAATTTATCAAAAACAGGCAGAGTCAATAATCTTCTATTGACTATGTTAAATTCAAATAGAACTGATCAACTAGCCATTATTTCACTCAATGCTGAGAAGGCCTTTGATAAAATTTACTGGCTGTTTATTTTCACAGTATTGACTAATTTTTGGTTTTCTAAAATATTTTTTGAAATGGCAAAAAAAATTATATTTAACATCAACAAGTATGGGTTCCTAGTTTAGTAGATGGTGGGAATGCTTGGGATGTCATTTATCTGGATTTTTGCAAAAAAAAAAATTATGGGGTTCCTGCATCATATTCTGATTAGCAAACTGATTAACTATGGAATAGGTGGGAACACCATCAGATAGTTCCATAATTGGTTGGAAAGCCATACTAAAAGAGTCATCATCAATGGCTGCACTTCCAGCTGGAAAACAGTCTTGAGTGGAGTGCTTCAGGGTTCTGTCCTACGGCAATTACTCTTCAACATTTTGATCAATGACTTAGATCAGTGGTTCTCAACCTGTGGGTCCCCAGATGTTTGTGGACTTCAGCTCCCAGAAGCCCCAGCCACTATGGTCAATGCTCAGGGCTTCTGGGAGCTGAAGTCCAGAAACATCTGGGGACCCACAGGTTGAGAAACACTGACTTAGATGATGATGTGAAAGGAATCCTTATCTAGTTTATAGATGATACAAAACTGGGAAGGGTGATTAACACATTGGAAGATGGGAACAGAATTCAAAAGACTGTGATAAACTAGAAAATTCAGCAGAAATTAATAAAATGAAATCAATAAAGATAAATACAAAATTCAACATTTTGCTAATAACGTTCATCATCAACAGAGTTTGTTCTCAAAGTCAGTCTTTTCAATATCAAAACCAAACAATTTTTATCCATTGCAAATCCTTCAGATAATTGTCTGTATGCAAACCACCTTATATCAAAACCCTTTGACTTCAACTTTTCATTTGACATTAATTGTATTAAAACCCCTTCTACCTTAATTACGTCTTGATATATTATGAATGCACATCACTTTATATCTATACATTTAGCACACAGTGATCCCACACTGAAGGATTTTCATTACATAGCCCTGCTTGTTGGCTGTGACTTATCCTACTACATGTGCCCCATGTACTTACAGTAGAAGAGTAATTGGTATGCAGCATTCACCCTTGGCTCACTGAGTGCATGGTTCACAGTGACCTTGCAGGTGCCTTCCTATGGGACCAAGCTGGGAGAAACTGTCATGGATATTTGTGAAAGGCAGGGTTTGGAGTGCAACCTGACCTTTGGGATCTTTCTAAACTGAGTGCTTAGAGTTCCCAAAGCTAGCACTTCAGGAGTTACATGGCTTTAGAAATTAAAAACACAGTAACCAAAGATTGCTTTATCAAAAAAGAATTTTTCTTTAAAAAACAATTAAAAGGTCATTCTAAAGCTTGCGTTAAAATTGTTGACTAACACCAGACACTGAAGAGTTCAAATCATTAAAATCATTCACTAAAATAATACGCAGGAATATTAAAAGAAACAGTCTGGTGTTATTAGCTGTATGTGGGTTTTTTAGTGTATAGCAGTTTTTGAAGTAAAAAGGCTTACCAGCACTCTGCTTTTTTTTTTAGAATCCCCTACCCCCCTCCCCTCCATGCAGATGAGTCTGTTGATTCATATCAAGAAACCAATTCCAGGCTTTTTCATTTCTGCTGCAAAGCCAACCGGTCTTAATCGTCCATTTGAAACCAAGCCAGCCTCCCCTACCTTAAGCTTTGCAGGTAACCTTAAAAGGAACAACAGAGCCCAAGGGAGATGGTAAACACTGCTACCTTCTCTGATCATTAAAAAAGTCCTAGTGCCTTGCCTGTGAGTCCTTGCTCCACCACACCACCAGTGGCAGTGAGAAGTCTCAGCTTTGGGGAGGAGGAAGAAACATGGGCAAAGGTAGGCAGTGTGGGGTTAACTGGTAGAGGAGGGAAGGAGTGGTGCTGGAAAACTGAGATTGAGAGAAGACTTGGTAGATGTTCAAGCAGGATTTGAGGGTATCCAGCGATTGAGGAAGATAGTGAGAATGAAGTGGGTTGGTTGGGAGAAGGGAAATTGATTTCTCAGATGTGGGGATTGGATTAGGGAGAAAAGAGGTCTGGTAGTTCAGCTGGCGGAATTCTAAGTCAGAGAAGCTCCAAAAAAAGTACATAGTGGAGAGAGGAAATGAAAGCAAGAATTAAAACAATAGTTTGGAGCATAAAGACTGAAGTAGTGAAGAGGTAAACTTTGTAGAGGCTGTCAACAAAATGGTCATGTTCCTAGGCTCAGATGAAGGGGTAGGGGATAAAAAATCTATCTGGGTTCTCAGGAAAGCAGTGGCAGTTAAGATGATGATGGTGCTTCTAGGGGGGCTGACAGATTTGTCTCAGACAGTCTAGCAAAGAGGTAAGGGGGGAGATGGCCTTGCTTTTTTGCATAGCTTTGAGTGTGAGAAAGGTGGATACAGTGAGTCGTGAGTAGGCTTGCCAGATCTCTGAGTGCTTGTTGTCAAGTCACAAGGGTTTCTCTGGGGCAGGGAGAGGGAATCTTACCATGTGAAGTAGCTTTAAAATCCAGGCTCCAAGGGACTTGCACTAGATTTGGTGACAATTAAAAAAAAAAAAGATTCTTAGTTTTGCTTAGAAAGACTTGTGCATAGAAGACTGAATATTGTCGTGTTCACTTTGGTTTCCTTCTTTTGTAAAGATTGATGAGTTCCTAAAACAGGGGATGACTTTTTCCCACAGATGATAGATAGTCTTCCCTCCACATTTGCAAGTTTGACCTTCTCAAAAAATTATCCTCCTCCCATTCCCTTGCATTTTTCCAGGTGCAGACAAGAAAGGCAAGTGTGCCCAAGCAAAAGGGAAGGAAATGGAGGAGGAGGCATGTGCGCGCCTTCCTTCTCTGCCTCCGGTGCTCCACCTCCCACTCCCTTGCCTTTTGCCCAGGCATGGAGAGTGGGTACCTGAGGCAAAGGCAAAACAATTGGGAGGGGAGCCCAGAAGGACATATGCGGCCAACTAACATCAGAGCATGGTCAAGCCAGCAACAGTTGTTAATGAGGAAGAATGAACTAGCTAGAAGAGACTGCAGCAGTTTGCTTTTGCCTGAGTCTACATGGAAGGGTATGATTCTGCCCCCTCCGTGTCCTCTCCCCCCACTGGATTAACTGACTGCAAAATATTTTTGCACTATGAACTTTGCAGCAATGGAAGTAAGCAGAGGACAAAAGGAAGGAAAGCAGAAGAGAGAGAAACCAGAGCATTTTAAAAGCAGCTGAAAAACTAGAATGACACAGGACAAATTAAGACAAGTTGGGACAACTGGGAGACATGCAGAAGGCAAGAAACAGAAAGCAAATGAAATTTCCCATCATGTCTTGTAAATGAGAGTTTTTTAGCTTCTTTTTTTTTTAATGGAGTGGAGATGCTAGGAGGCACACGTAGCCTGCAGGGCGCATTTTGACAATCCCTGTTTTACTTGTTTAAAAAGAAATAACAACCAGTAACTTGTTATTTGTAACTAGTTACTTCCACACTCATTCCTTTATTACTAGGCAATGTAAATGAGTTTCCTCATTAGGAGGAGGCACCCCATAGACTCTGCGAGCAAAAATGATGTAAGCTAAGCCTCAAACCAGTTGTTCTGAAAATCTACAGAGAATTAAAATTGGCAGACCAAACTCACATTGTTGAAAGGTTCCAGGGAGGATATATGGCTTATCCCACTCTGAAAATGAACTGATTTATTTCCCAGCACTAGACTTTATATAATAGTAGATTTTTTTCACACTTAATAGACACAGAGTCCCTAAAGACCTTAAGAATGAGATCATTGTTAAGAAAGGTACAGAAGAAGGAAAAAAAGAAAGCAGCTGCTATTGTATATTGACTAGGATTCCACATGCAGCTGCGGGTGGCCATCTGTATTCACAGCGAGTTCATCTCCGGTGAAAGATAATTAACAGAAACATACCAGAGGAACAAGCTGGAATAAGCTCTGCTATTCCAGCAAAATTTCTGGGTCCCTGTTGCCTGATTGGCCTTTTACTCCCATTCTTTCATCTCCCTTGTGCATTAGAACATTTTAGTAAATTACAATAAATAAACATTACTTATAGAACATGATCATTTTGCCATATGATTCTTTCTGATTAAAGCAAGCT